>KN050107.1:29215-69046 GCA_000743315.1 Lignosus rhinocerotis TM02
CCCCCACACACACACACACACACAAACCGTACGTGCACATGCTGACTCTCACCCTGAAATTGACGAGCTTCCGACAGGGAAGGAGGCCAGGAGTGACGAGGGGCAAGCGCGCCATGCCGCCATTGAACCTGACGATCACCGCGCCGCACTGGAGGGAGCGCAGGTCGGGGAAGCTCCAGAGGACGCGGGCGAGGTCCCCCCCTGTCGCGAACTTGACCTGGTACAGATCGAGCGTGGTGACGGACTGGAAGCGCGCGCCGAGGAGGCGGATGTACGCACGCGGGTACAGCCACTCCGAGTAGTGTAGGGCGAACACCCTCAGCGCGCTCGCGTCGATCGCCTGGGCGAGGAGGGGGCTCGCGAGCGACGCTTGCTCTTCCCCTGGGCCGGGGCTGGGGGAAAGCGAGGGCGAGGGCGCAGAGGGCAAGGTCACGCGGAGAGGGAGGGAGAGTTCGAGCTCGCGGACGTGCAGGGGGGTGGTGAGGGCGAGGTCGAGGAAGCGCTTGAGGTGGGCGGTGGTGCGGAGGACGAGCCGGAAGAAGAGGTTGTGGCGGGCGCGGGGGAGCCAGGCGTGGCAGACGAGGGCGCAGGCGAGGAGGGCGGGGTAGTCGACTTGGCCGGAGCCTGCCCAGGGTTCGCATCCGGCGAGGTCGATGATGCGCTCGCATAGCTCGATCGGGAGGCGGCCGTTGTTCATCGTGTATGGCAGACTTGAGGGGAGGAGAGCGGACGAGAGGAGAGAGGGACACAGGACCTCTAGTGCTAGCTACTACTGGTAGTACTAAGTCATCCTCGGATGTGCGCCAACGGGAGCCTTGACATGGGTGTCCGCCCGAGAGCTGCCAGTCAAAGTCCCCTCGTTAGCGACGTCCTCTGCCCACGAGATATCCCTGAGGCAGGGAATTGAATGCCCTGAGCACGTTAGTCGACCGCAATGCAGTACTGCAGCCAACTTCTTGAAGGAACCATACTACTAGATCATTACGACACTATCTGATACTAGATCACAGCCACCAAGCACTGCCAGTACTAGTCGTCGTCCAGTCAACGATTGGCAGATATGCGCCTCTCTGAGAGTTTCGCTGCGTGCGCAGACGGTCTGCCAGCGAGACAGGAGGCCTGAGGTGTTGGGTCGACTCCTAGACGGCACATCGACAGAGATAGCGCGGGGCATTTGGAACACTGGCAGTTGCAGCTCACATTGCAAGCATAGGAAAGTTGCTGAAGCCTGAACAAGTCGAACACAAGTAGCTCACGATGTTCCCGATGCTGAGTACCAAGACGCTCGAGTACTACTACCTCGGCCACCAAGCAGGGGTTGGAGTTACACACATCGGAGTGAATGGATGACTATACATCTATCGTTACATGTTCTACGTGTCCACACAAGAACACATTAGCGTAATTGAAGAAGACCTCGGGCCCGCCGCCTCCCCAGACTTCAGATGATACAAGGAATGTCCGATGTGGATGGATTGTCGACCCCCTAGTCCTCACCCACGAAACGCACCTGCCCACGACGCTAGTGATGTTCGTCCAGCCCTCTTACGCCGTCTGCGGCCCAGCGAGCCTCACCTTCTCCTCCACGTCGTTCTCGTACAGCGCAAAAGCCTTCTGGAACATGCCCGCCAGCTTGCGCACCTCGCGCTGGAACGCTTCCTTGTTCAGCCACGCGAGGCTCGGGTTCAGCAGCTCGCGCGGCACGCCCTCGAGGCCCGTCGGGATCTGGAGGTTGAACACCCCGAACGACTCGTACTCGGCCTTGGCCAGCTCCCCGGAGTGCACCGCGTCGACGATCCGCCGCGTGTACTTGAGCGGGCACCGCTTCCCCGTTCCGAACTTGCCGCCCGTCCAGCCGGTGTTGATCAGCCAGCAGTCGACGTCGTGCTTCGCCATGCGCTCTGCCAGCATCTCGGCGTAGCGGCCAGGCTGGGGGGATGTTTTGAGTTTCGAGGGTCACAGCATAACTAACAAGCGTGTGGATGACTCACGTGCAGGACGATGAACGGTGCGCTGTAGCACGTCGAGAACGTCGGGATCGGCTCCAGCACTCCGTCTTCCGTTCCCGGCGTCTTCCTATACAAAGGCATGAGGACAACACAAGGTGTTCGCGGAGACGTGCACTTACGAGGTGTAACCGGCCAAGAAGTGGTAGCTGGCCTGCTCGGGCGTGAGCTTCGCGACCGGTGGGAGCACACCAAACGCATCGCAGGTCAACATGATGATGTTCTTCGGCTGCGACGCAACATGGCAGGGGATCTGCGCGTTCGGGATGAACTCGATGGGGTACGCGCAGCGAGTGTTCTCCGTGATGCTTGCGTCGTCGTAGTCAGGCACACGCGTGATCGGGTTGTAGACGACGTTCTCGAGCACAGAGCCAAACCGGATGGCGTTGAAGATCTCGGGCTCCTTCTCCGCGCTCAGGTTGATACATTTGGCGTAACAACCCCCCTCGATGTTGAACACACCGTCGTCCGACCACACGTGCTCGTCGTCACCGATGAGCTTGCGTCGGGGGTCGGCGGAGAGGGTCGTCTTGCCCGTGCCGGAGAGACCGAAGAACAGAGTGACATCGCCCTCCTCGCCGACATTTGCAGACGAGTGCAAGGAAAGTTGTCCGAACTTTACAGGCTGGAGGTAGTGCTATATGCGGAGGATCAGCGTCGGTGATTCGATGCACGGGCCGAAAAGAGGCCCTTACCATGACGGAGAAGACACCCTTCTTCATCTCACCGGCATACTCGGTACCAAGGATGACCATCTCCATGCGCTTGAAGTTGATCTCAACCGAGGTTGTGGATGACATGCCCTTCGTGAAGCGGTTCGCCGGGAACTGGCCGGCGTTGTAGATGATGAAGTCGGGCTCGCCGAAATCCTGGAGCTCTTCCTCCGTCGGACGGATGAGCATGTTGTTCTAGAGGGGCCTATAGTTAGCGACATTTTTACGACGGAGATCCGCTGCACGACATCAAGACCCACTATGGCAGGGAAAGTGCACGAGCGGGTGGATCCGGGATGGAAAAGATAGCACTCACCATGAAAAGGGCATGGTACGCGCGGGCGCAGATTACGCGCACCTTGATGCGGTACTTCGGGTCCCACTGGCGAAAAGGCACCGAGTTCAGTTTCGAGCGATACAATAGCGAGGGAGATACCTACACCGGCGAAGCCATCGAAAACATAGACGTTGTCTCGCGTGTTCAAGTAGTCGATGGCACGTTCTCGGTTAATTTCGAAGGTGTCTGAATGGCAGATCGTCAATATGTTGCAGGGGTGTACGAACGTGGCAAATGCAACTTACGCTCGTCCATCTTGATGTTGACGGAACCCCACCAGATCTCATCCTTGGACGTCTCCTCGTACACGATACGCTTGTCCTTAGGACTGCGACCGGTCTTCTTGCCAGAGAAGTTGATGAGGGCACCGGACGAAGAGACGATCGCACCCTCGTTGCGAATGGCGTCCTCGTATAGGACGGCGGGAGGAGCATTGCGCTTAATCTGGATGCGGTCCATGTCGAATCCAGCCTGAGAGAAATACTCCAGATCACGGCCGATTACTGAGAGCACCCATAGGAGTGTGAGCGCGTCGAAGAGAAGGTGATGCTGAATATGAAACTCACAATTGGAGACCTCGGCATCGTGTGACTGGGCGTAGTGCTTGTGGAGGATATGGGGGGTAACGTAGGGAGTGCCGTGGGTGTAGACCATCTTGGTAGAATGCTGAGGAAAGAGCGGGGAGGGTCAGCGGGAGTAGGGCGAGAACTATGACATAGGAGACGCGTGCTCCGGACCATGAGACGCGCCTCATCGGGTGGTAGTCGGAGTACGCGGAGACGGAGGATCATAATGAGTTGGACACTCACAAGGCGGGCTGATGTGCGAGCGGGATGAGAGTGTAAATGTGAGAAAATATATGGGAGGCGGGATAGAGGGGCGATCGAGCGGGTGGAGCATGAAGAGGGAGACTTTATAGCAGAGACGAGTCGAAGCATCCAATGGTCCACTACCAAATAAGGAAGGCTTGTCGTGCAATCACGCGGGAGGGAGGAAGAGCAAGACCCGGTCCTGTCCGTTGCGCGGGAGACCGAGCGGGATATTCAGTCCTACTTCGCACGCACGCCGTCGACGGGAAGAGCTCGATGCCCTGCGCACGGTGGGCAACAGCGTCGTCGTGATGGACAGAGATGAGGAGGGTGCTTGGGTCAAGGTGCGCTCGCCGACTGTTATCCGGCACATGCACACTTCTTTACCCAGGCGGACTGCTCTAGGGGCCATGCTCACATGCACAGACGGAACCCCTACTATATCCGGTTACCCACCCTTGGCCCACCACCACCAGCCTCTTCACGTTCTTCTCCATCCTCGCTCCATCCTCGCCCAGCCATTTTGCCAATCTTGCAAACGGAAGAGCTGGCGTACCCGCCTCCGTCCGTCCGAGTTCCTAATCCACACCGACACGGAGACGGCTCACATGCGGATGGCGCCCTCGGACCTCCACCGGCAAGATCTCGACATTCTAGACCCTCCGGCCACTGTTTCCGGCTCTCCTGCCAGCAATCTTGACATATGACCTACTAATCTGTATCGCCTCGACCACTGGCCGGACATTGCCACATATGTTCCACTGTCACCGTCCCATCTTCGCCGCTCACGGCGTGCAAGACCCGGTCGCATTCACGTACACACCTCATCACCGCATGAAGGGCTGACGAAGGGGCATAGGGATGTTCACAGCGAGGAGGGCAGCCAGCTCCGTGATGGTGGTGTCCGATGCGTGCTGGGTGCGTGTCTATTTTGTGTCGATGTGCCCCCGAGTCGTGTGTAGATCCATGGGAATGCATTTCGTGCCTGCGAATTTTGCAACAGAATCAGCGCCAGGTGATTAATGTTGTGCAGAAGCTCAGCGCGAGTCGAATGAAGTATGTACATAACAGAAAAATCGAGTTTGCCAAGTCCAGCATCAGCGACTCGGACGTGTTGGTGGGCGCGCGTAAGATTGAACGATTACATAGCTTGATCGCGATTGCCCGATTCTCACAAGGTTCATGTCATGTACGTGGTTCCGACTCCTCTTCACCATGACTGCACCATCTACCGTTGGAAGATTGTCTCATATAGTGTCTCTCACATATTGATTCATCGCACAGTTGACAGATACCTCTTATTTACGACCAACGGCACAGAAGTCGTACGCAGATCTGTATGATCACACACAAGCATCTAGGCGCCAAACCTCAGGATGAATGAGAGTATTCCTCCCAACGTTCCGTGGGCGTTGGGGAGGGCCCTGTGACCGGCGACTCACCATGAAAGAAGTTAGGTGGCCAAATTCATTGACTCCAATCAAAGGCGTAACGGACATGACACAAACAAACCGGTGGACAACACTTGGCCCTGTAAACTATGGTATTGAACCCCTCGGTAGATGGCGCACTGGCTCGGGCTCAATTCTTGCGCGGCAGATGGATGCCCATACGAACGTGACTAGTGCTGACACAACAGCGGGCCCGGGTCAGGTGTTCGATCGCGAGTCCAGTCGTTCCGATTCAAAATCGACATGGCAAGTCACAAGTCCTGGGAATAGTTGTCATAAAGGCGGCATCGCCTTGGTTGTTGATCCAGTGTTTTCTGCCCAATTCTTATAGAGTTGGAGTAGGGGAGTCCCGGATCTCGGTGGTGGTTTGACTGGAATCGGCGCGCGGGTTAGTACTCGACACGCCCGTGCTGCGGACGTCAGGATCACGGACGACGACAGCCTTCCGCAAAGGGGGGTGACCATGTCTGTGATATTTATCAAGTATGCGTCAGTTTTCTGTTCTGAACACCGGACGCCCAATTGAAGAAGTAGAATCTGAGTCGGTTGATAGCAATCCTTCACGAACCGCGGCAAAGGGGAGACGAGAGTGTTGCGGACGTGGCATAAGGCTGCATAGGTCGACGACGCATCCAACAAATAGCAACAAGCCGGGATGCGTCGAGCACCACAAGACAGGTCAGTGTTATTAGAACAGCATGTCTTCACATCCCGTCGAATTTCCGTCACGGTTGCCAGGCTCTGGTAAACCCATATTGTATAACTAAGCCGGCCACCAATAACTCTGAAGACCGCTCACCACTATCATGGGTTTCTCGCCATGCAGGGCCCGGTCGTTCATGTATAGACTCATAATGGCAGCCTCGGATCCCTCCGTCGTGAACATTTACACTCATCACTTCCGCACATCTCTTACGTCTTAAAATCGACTCCCATCACTCAAGTGGCTCGGACAGTCTCAAAATCATTGCGCCGCTGGCGTTCTGAACATGAATATGGCGTTATGGACTCTTGTGAGTCCATCCACCAGTACTCAGTTTCCAACTCCGACTGATATCACTACGATGGATACTATCAATGTGCACCTGGGTAATCGAGCGCATGAGTGGCCGACATCGTACCGTGATGGGCTGCCGTTGCAGAAATGCGCCGCGATTGTACGGATGTACGAGATCTTTTCAGAAACAGGACTCGGTACTCAGTCGACACAAGCTGCCTCATGTAACAGTTCGAACTTGACTATGAGGCTCGGACTCGGGGACTCGGAGTTGGCCGGAGGGTGTGCTACAGTATGTAAATTGACCCATCCAGGTCTCGTCGATTTTTTGGATAAATATCTATGAGGAAATAGTTATGATGTTCGCAGCTTGCTTCATATTACGCCCGCACTCCTTGACGGCACAGACTCGGAGCGTTGGTCGACTCAACTCTTCAGCAGAGCGTCTCTTTGGCTCCAGCAATAGCCGTAGTCCTGAGGTCAAGCAGCTGTACTACTAGTAGTAGTACCGTTAGGACCTTGATACTGAATGTGAACTGTCCTAGTCTTTGCCTATCGAGTTCTCTGACAATGGCTCACTTAACCGAACATGAATGACTACAGTGTAAGTATCATGTAATTGCCTGGGTAGTGAACTCTCGCACACAAGGTCGTTCTCTTCTGAACAAGAAGTTGGGACACTGCATGTGAGCGGCCGATACACTCTCTACTACGTTTTCAAGACATCCACAGATATGGGAAGACTGATACCACCTCCAGGCACTTCCAGGTATCGTGAGTTGCATGCAGCACACAGCTCTTGGGTAGAGCATCGTACTCAGTTAGTCGAAGCCACATTATCGCCATGCGCCTCCAGCAAGACGCGAGTCTCTCACGATGTGAGGTGGTGATAGTTCGGGTTGGGGTTTGCCTGGGACCCCCACCCTCGAGGTTCAGGACCTCTTCGCTCGTACATAAGATGGAGACATGGGTCTTCCAGGGTCGCACGACTGCTTGCGTTGTGCGTTCCCGACATGGCGCACATAGGCGTATCCCAGAATAGCCGCGTGTATTGTGCGGATCCTGATATGACCACTTTTCGGCAGCTTACTGACAACCCACATACCATACTGAAGGGCTCGTGTTTGTCGTGTATCGAGGCGTCTTCTGATTCGGATACGATACGCGAGTACTTGCATCATTCCGAGACCGCTACTACGCCATGCTCACCTCGTCTGATTCCCTGCAGAGGTGTCGCAGGCGGTGTCATTTCCCAAAGCTATTTCGAAATCCATTTTGGCATTACGGACGCTGCCGAAAAACGAATACGAAGAAAGCTGACGAGATCAACTCGAATGTCGTTTCTGTCCTCCAGGCAGGTGCGTTCTTCGGTGCGCTGCCACAGCAGCGCGCCAGGCGCCTATGTCAGGTATGTGACCGTATGTCCGTCGTCTCGTACAATGAGATATCTTTCTGTGCATGCAGCCGCCGGCGATCGTGGCTCTGACTCGTTGCGGGTCGAGATCAGTGGATACTCAAGATAAGCATCTCTTGGCACCCTCTTACTTGTGCTTAGCGGATGGCGACAATGTGCTGTATATGGGCAATTGCGCGAAACATGGTGCTCAGTGGATTATCTATAGCCGCTATTGGTAGAAAGAAATCGCTCCTCACTTGGGTTCTCATATTCGCTGTTGGTGCTGTGAGTTATTCTGCCTTGATCTATACTGCAACGCAGCCCTGGTCTTACAAACTGTCTCTGGAGGCTCGCGCGGTTTGGGATACATCTACTCTGGCCGCGTCATCTCTGGTCTGGGAATTAGCCCGACCTCTGCGGTTGCGCCCGCCTTCGTCTCGGAATGCTCGCCAAAGGAGGTGCGCGACCGTACCACCGGTCTATTCCAGGTCACGATTGCCACGGGTGTCATGCTCTCGTATTTCATGAATCGTGCGTCCCCTCGTGCACGGCGCATATACAGACTTTTGCTCATTGCGCACTCTGTGACGTCTTTCAGTGGGCATCCGTGTGCACATTAAGTCAGGCTTTGGCGTCTGGCAGATACCGTTTGCTGGCCTCATGATCCTTGGCCTGTTCACCGTTAAAGAGTCTCCGCGGTGGCTTGCGTCGAAGGGCCGCTTCGATGAGACAGTTGCTAACCTCGCATATCTCCGTCACCTGTCCCTAGTCGACCATCACGTTCGCAAAGAGATGGCCGAAATAGAGGCGGCGATCTTGGAGGAGCGCGAGGCGCGGAAGGGGCTGGGTGCGAATGAAGCGTTTTGGGCAAGGGAAACCTTGTTAGGTTCGTCATCGCGGTTGTGATCTTCGTGCTTCAGCAATGGAGCGGACAGAACTCCATGATATACTACGCCCCTCAGATCTTCTCGTCCGTAAGTGCCTCATGTCACGCAGCCCATCCGCCAATCGTCGCCTGACGTGCTGGACAGATCAGATATACGGGAACGACGGTCTCGCTACTCGCGTCTGGGATCTTTGGGGTTATGAAAGTCGTTGCGACAACCATATTCGTGGTTTTCCTCTTCGACACATTCTGCCGAAAGCGCTCGCTCTTCATGTCTGCCTTCGGCATGGGTAGCATGTTAATCATCGTTGGCGCATTACTCAAGGTTTTCCCTCGTCCGGTCGACGCGCCCAGCCCGCCTCCGCGGTCCAAAGCCATGGCCGCGATGCTGTACTTCAATGGGTGCTTTTTGCGATGGGATGGGGCGCAATCCCCTGAGTTCCGAGTTCTCTTCGCACTGGCATGGTCGGCATGCGCATTGCGCAGCGCTGACTCCAACATCCGGACTCGTCCAGCTGGGTGTATGTGTCCGACATCTTCCCGACGAGGACGCGGCATTACGGTATTGCTACCGGAAGTGCTACCCAGTGGCTCTTCAGTACGCTTTCCCAGTCACCGCAATCCGTCCAACATTTAGGCTAACTTGTTCTACGCGTTCAGACTTCGTCATCTCAAAAGTGACACCCACGCTCCAGTCTGAATTGGGCTACAAACTATTCTTCCTATTTGGCTTGATCAACCTCGGTGCCATGACCGGGTTTTCCTTGTAGGTCCAAATGCATGGCTTTCGTCGTAGACGTGTCATGTAAACCCGTCCATCATTCATACAGGCTCATCCCCGAGACGAAGGGCCGGAGTCTTGAGGAGATGGACATCATATTCGGCACCGTGACGGCAGACCAGCGGAAAGCAGACATTGCTACGCGAGAACGCGGTACGCACATGAATGTCTGGACCAAAGACGTAAGCCTAATACAACGAGACGACTGTACAGCCCTTCAGCACAGCGACAATCATTCCTTGAAAGTAGGCCATACGAAGGAAGAGGTGTTGACCCCAGTTTTCGGGTCCAAATGAGCAAAGCATTGTCTGAGATCGCTGAAGGATGTTGGAGTGTTGTTAGGAGGAAAAGGCGCGTTGTTGCCACTCGGACTGCATAATCCATGCCCGTCCACGACCTCCATGGGTCAAGCCTGAGGACATATGATTTACGTCTCTCTAGGTCCCCAAGTCGGGATGTAATGCCCAATCCAACAGTATTACCCTTTCATCCATCAACTGGCCACAGGTCTGGATGATTGTATCCTATCCTGGTTAACACCGACAAGTGCGTGCCATGTGAAACGCGTCATCGACTTCAACTGGAGTGAAAATAGGGACTAAACATTCACGTCCTACTACAAACCGTATCTGTATCAGATGGGCTAACGAGAAAAGGCACTTGTACGCTTGCACGCACCACCACGCGTCTTCCATATCCTCCGTGTGGTCCTGTATTTCGAGCTCGAACGTGCACACAATTGCGCACCCCGGCTCTCAGTTTCCCATCGTCGACCAGCAGTGGCTCAAACACGGCCCCAACCAGCACCTGCAACGCGCGGCTGCGCGACATCCCGTATGTGAAGTAGTTGGATGGCCTGAGGCGCGCAGGCTTCTCATCGACGGTACGCCTGGGCTGCAGTGAGCCCGCGCTGGAGTCTTGGTCTCCACGCCTTTCGCCTCCAGGATGGATGGTGATGAAGAGCTCGCGAAGATTTGCGGACGGGTAAGTGTCGTTCGGTGATGCTGTGTCTATGTTACAGGAGGTCGAGCAAGCGACGAGGGCGAGAAGGCTTTGCATCAGCCGTTGGTAGTCCGCTAAGAACGACTCGATGTGTGAAGGGGCAGGCAGTGTCACGGTAAGCCGCAGGGACGTGAGGTGGTGAAATCTCTTCATTGAACCAAAATCGTCTGTAAAGTCGTGGGGGTCGGTGACTGCAAGATAACAGCTTCGTCAGAAAAGGCATAAATTCAAACACACTGACAACGAATCCAGTCCTTGAAGCCAAACGCCATCCCTAACTCCAGGCTGGCGAGCGACGGCGCACTCCATGACAAGCTCTTGAGGAGAGCAGGGCCAGCTGAATGCACGTCTACGACAAAGGCTAAGATCTGACGATAACACAACATACAGTACATCATCAACTCTGAGCTGAAATTGTGGTACGCAGATGCCGCTTACCCCAAGATGGCGGAGCGAACATAGCATAGAACGGTTGTGCGGTTGTAGAGAAGGTGCCGGGATGTCATGTACTATGGTGACTCCGAGACACTGGAGGGCTTCGAGTTGAGGAAAGGACCATATCATGCGCAATACATCTCCGGACGTCGAGAAGCTGACGAAGTAGAGCTGGAGCTCCCGCACGGATGGGAACTGGTGCGACATGACAGCCAGGTATCTCCGTGGATACAGCCAGTGTATGCAGGACAGCACCAGCGAGCGCATCCCTACGACTTTGGCCATAGCGCGGATCAGAGACGTGCAGGAAGGCTGATACTCAATCATCGCTTTGCGATCTCGTCCTCCGAGATGCTGGAGCGAAGGACCGAACTCCAACTCTTGCACAATTTGACCGCTCGGAGCGGTGGCGACAAAGCGCTCCAGATGCGTAGACGACCGGAGCACAACGCGCAGGAAGAGGTTGTAGCGGGCGCGGGGGAGCCACGCCTGACAGACGAGAGCACAAGCACGGAGAGTGGGATGGTCCACGAGGATGGTGACAACCCCTTTGTCTATGCTTCCTAGGTCTATGATGTGCTCACAGATATCTATGGGTAGACGGGAGTGCTGCATCACTGTGAGATGGGGCCCGGGGAAGAGCTTGCGAAGGGGGGAGAGAGTGTTTATAGGGTTGAACCGCTGTTACGGAGTTTTCACCTGTCAATGTCACCTACTACTAGGGCGCAAACAGAAGCACGCCAGCTCCTACCATGACTCGACGGGCCTATGCATCGCCCTGTGATGCTCACGCATGCACTGCATCCTAGAGACACCATCACGAGCACACATTCCCTACGAAGCCGTCCCAAACGGCCACACATATAGAGATACACGACTCACAGATACAATGCACGCAGCTACTACTGCACTCTGAGCACAGCCTCGCCCGCGTCCGCAAACCCATCTGCGACAAGCCCGCCCACGAAACGCTTCACAAGCGGCCGCCAGCACGCGTCCGAGATCTGCATATGCGCGCCTTCGCACGTCTCGAGCACCACCCCGCCGCGCTCGTCAAGCGCGCGGAGCCCGATCCAGTCGTCCGTGTACAGCGGCTGCAGGCGCATCGGCACGATCGTCTTCTCGTCGCTATTGCTCCGCCCCATGAAACCATCCTCGCGACTGTCCTCGTCAGACTCGGACGCGTACGACCCGAACCACGCAGACTCCTTCGGGACGACGGTCTTGTCTGCGGAGAAAAGGACGAGCACAAGGGTGTTGAGGGAGGCGAGGTTCTGGGCGTACGTATGGTTGCGCGCGTCGGGGAGCTCGTTGTTGATCGACGGGAGGAACTTGTTGTACTCGAAGTAGGTGTCGAGTTGTTCTGGATCGCGGTAGTATTGCGCCTGTACAGAGAGGGTGTTCCTTCGCTCATGTGCGCATGGAATGTATGTGCTGGTGAGAGAACTGACCTGCACGATGTTGGTCTGCGCCCACTCGGTGTACACGCCTCCGCGGGCGGCACGGCGGGCAAGTTGGCAGAGCAAGTCCCATCTGCCACACGCGGGAAGGTCTGAGACACCCATGTGCTGGGACCCGAACGTGATGAGGTTGTTCACTGGGGGTACGTTGTACCTCTCAATGTAGGCTCGCAGGAACTGCCCTCCTGTGCGTTGCGAATATGTTACAGCCTCATTCTGTCTCTGCCCTGAGCTTCCGCACCTTGGGAGAACCCAATTGCATCAAACCCGCCTGTGAGCTGTGTGACGTTTGCTAGTTGGTCCGCAACAGTCTCGAGCTGCTCGTTCACGTTCCCGAACTTTGTGAAGTGCGTCGGTGCGTAGCATAGGGAGTGTCATGGTATCATTCACTCACAAAACCCGCTTTCTTGTCCTCTTCCAAATCATCCGTTAGGCGTACTGGATGAATATAGATTCCGGGATGCATCTCCTCGATGAGTTTCACGAACTCGAGCATACCGGGTGACCCATAAGAGTCTCCCATCCCGTGCCAGATGACGAGGGGTCGCCTCTGAGGAGTTGTAACTGGGCTTGAGAGCGCACAACTGATAAGAGATAGGAGAGAGGTCCCGAGAGCAAGTAAGTAAACCATAGTCGCAGGTTTCTCAGTGCCGGATGAGAGGAAGGAACGGAAGCAACTACTGTGCCACACGCAGCTCGACCATGACCTACATCCCTGTTTAGCGCCGGATGTTCGACCCGAGGACGGATCGCTTACTGAGGAGTCAAGACCACGATGTCTGGTATATAGGTGTGTATATGAGCAACATGTAGATGTACAAAACCTATACATCACTTCTGCCTCTTGTAGATCTTGTCCAAGAACGCCTTGAACACCTCCCTCTTCAGCGTCACCTGTCCCTCTGGCGCACTCGCACTCTCAGGAATAGTCTCAATGAGCCCCATAATGCGCTGGTACGCCGCCTCCTCGTACACCTCGTATCTCTCCCGGATCCCGATCTCCTCGTACAGCGCCTTGACCCGCGCCTCCGCCTCTGCGTCCTTCCGGCCATAGTTCGCGTCGAGGACTGCGCGCTGCTCAGGCGTGGCGAGCGCGAGTGCAGTATTCACGCACCACGAGCACTTGTTGTCGATGATGTCGGTGCCGATCTTGCCCAGGACCTCGGGAGGCGTGGCAAAATCGAGGAAGTCGTCCTGTACTTGGAAGTACTCCCCGAGCGGAATGAGGATTGACTGCGCGAGCGCGTACGGGTCGTTCGTCGCGCTGTGCTGAATGCCGGTCATGTACATCGCGAGCGCAACAGGGAGGTAGAACGAGTAGTAGGCTGTCTTGTAGATGACGATCTTCTGGTGTCTGTCATATGTGAAGGTTCGAGAACGTTATCACCCAGGGAGGCAGATAGTTAACAGCCATACTTTGCGAGCGAGAACTTGCTCAGATCGACGTGGTCTTCTGGTGCGGTGATCAGGTCAATCAACTGCCCGAGCTCCGTCTGGAATGTGGTCTGCCCGTGTATTCTCCGTAAGCGTCCGTATCCTCCACGGAAGATCAAGTCGAAAGCTATAGACTTACGTCATGGAATAGCTCGAGCAAGTGCACATAGTAAGGCTCCGTGCGGAAGTGCTTCTTGAGGAGGAAATAAATCGAGCCCTCGAGCATGAACGAATCGTTGATCGCGATGTAGTTCACGCCCTCGATGCGGTACCAGCAAGGCTGGCTGCGACGAGTGATGGACTGGTCCATCATGTCGTCCGAGACTAGGAAGAACGCTTGCAGCTGTCCAGGTTCTTGTCAGCACACATACAAACTGTGTCTTGGAGCAGGGAGGGTAGGATGTGGAGGGACATCAGGCGCGGTGCACAAGAGGTCGGAGAGGAGAGATAAGACGAGAGTGGACGATGGGGACAAGCAAACAAGCAAACAGGGGGCAAGTGAAGGCGAACAAGAGCAACGGAGGAAACACACACCAATTCAATGCACCACCCAAGCAACGCTGCCTTGAAGTACTCATCGTCGTCCAGTTTGCAACCCCGCAAGATCTCAACCGAGTCGACGACCGATATCCCGCGGTTAAGCTTGCCCCCGGGTACGTTGTAGTCCAAATTCTATCGCGCGGACCCATGATGCACATCAGTACCATCCTCCTGGTGTTTGCCTAGGACTTCAAAGACGTACGCGCTTGTACCAAGACACTGCATCTTCTGGCATGCCCTCCTGCTTGAGGTACGCCAGAAGCTCGTCGCGGAGGACGGGGAACACAGCCTCGAACTTTGCTCGCTTCTGGGCCTTTGCGTCGGCCATTCTTTGATTCAACAGGGCTCCGAGTAAGGGTTAGGGATGGGCGATTGAGCAGGGTGGATAGCCAGGACGCGAGGCAAGAGTCTGAGACGAGATGTCTGGGTTGAGAGGGGAAGATGGGCAGCAGACAAGCCGTGCGAAGAAGATATAAGGCGTGTTTGAGGTATGGCACGACGCAAGGCGTACTGGCCTGTCCGAGAGCCGAAAACCACAATCATGGCAGCAATCGATCGTTTTCGTTTTCGTCGTTCGACTCTAAAACATTGGCGCTCGCATCCGGCCACGATATATCATACTTTTGGCATTTCTTGGCGGAGGTCGAATAAATTGATTCAATGAGTCTTGTCATCTTGTTAGATGTTTCAAAAGCCCAGATCGAATGGCTGCACCCAACAGACAAGAAAGAGAGAGCGGGGATGTATGGATTGATGCATGCGTAAGCGAGTAAGGGACAGCAAGTACACTATAGCGTGAACATGATTACCTATCTAAGCCTGAATATATCATAGCGAACATGCAGTAACCAGAGTTGTGCGACAATGCGACTAGTGTGTGAGCTCATGGCAATGAGGTATGAGGATGGGACGGGATTGTGCCAGTGACGACTAGGTAGGAGCAGAAACAGTACTTTTTGTCCACACGATCCATAACAGGAAGGATCAGCGAAGAAAGAACGAGGACAGACCTCTCACCTCCCTGCACTTAGAAACCGCCCATGCCGCCCATACCACCCATGCCACCCATACCAGGACCCGCCGGTGCCTTCGGGTCCTCGATCTCGACCACACACGCCTCGCTGGTCGTCAGCAGACTCGCGACACCGGCCGCGTCGATAAGTGCGGTCCGCACGACCTTCAGCGGGTCAACGATACCGGCCTGGATCATATCGACGTACTCGCCCTTGCTCGCA
The DNA here is from genome assembly GCA_000743315.1 of Lignosus rhinocerotis TM02. Lineage (NCBI taxonomy): Eukaryota > Fungi > Basidiomycota > Agaricomycetes > Polyporales > Polyporaceae > Lignosus > Lignosus rhinocerus. The sequence continues at coordinate 44,698 of KN050107.1, forward strand.
TCGTAACCCCACGAGAACTTGTCCGTACTGCCGTAGTTGCTCAACAGGGTGCCAACTATGACGGACGCTTCCTCGCCAGCGTTCTTGAGGATTGTGCGCGAGGGGTGCGTCAGCGCGCGGCGGATGATCGAAACCCCGAGCTCCTGATCAAAGTTGGCGGTCTGAATCGGCTTCGCGTCAGGCGAAACGGGGGAATTGCCATGCGCGCCAGGAGTGCTCGAGGTGAGCGCGAGTGACGCCTTGAGGAGGGCAACACCACCACCAGGCAAGATACCTTCCTCAACAGCGGCGCGGGTCGCGTTGAGCGCATCATCGTATCGGTCCTTCTTCTCGCCGACCTCGACCTCAGACGAGCCGCCAACCTTGATAACAGCAACACCACCAGAGAGCTTTGCTAGACGTTCTTGAAGCTTCGTACGGTCGTATTCTGACGTCGTACGATCTTCAATGAGCGAGCGAATCTGCTCGCAGCGCGCCTGGATGGCGTCCTTCGAGCCTTCACCGTTCAATAGGATAGTGTCTTCCTTCGTGATCGTGATCGCGCCAGTAGAACCGAGCATGTCGACCGTGACCCTGTCCAACTTGATGTCGAGCTCATCTGTGAACACAGTACCGCCTGTAAGGATGGCAAGGTCGCCAAGGATTGACTTCCGGTTGTCACCGAAGCCAGGAGCTTTTACAGCGCACACCTGGAGCTGACCGCGAAGCTTGTTGACAACGCAGGCAGCAAGCGCCTCGCCATCAATGTCTTCGGCAATGATTATAAGTGGGCGACGGGCCTGGGCAGCGATCTCAAGCGTTGGGAGGATGTCGTTGATGGCGGAAATTTTCTTTTCAGAGAGGAGGACGAGAGGCCTCTCGTACTCGACCTTCTGGCTCTTGACGTCGGTGACAAAGTAAGGCGAGATGTAACCACGATCGAAGCGCATGCCCTCCGTGATTTCGATCTCGTCCTCGATGGTGCGACCCTCCTTAACCGTGATGACACCTTCCTTACCAACTTTCTCCATGGCTTGAGCGATGAGATTACCGACGTGAGCGTCGCCATTGGCAGAAATGGTCGCCACCTGCGCAATCTCAGCCGTAGTGGTGATTGTCTTGGCGTGGCTGGAGAGGAACTCGACGACACGTTCAACAGCTGCTTGTGAGCCGCGACGGAGGTCCATAGGGTTACATCCGGCCGCAACGTTCTTCACACCCTCCGAGTAGATGGCACGAGCAAGGACAGTTGCAGTAGTGGTACCATCACCAGCTATTTCGTTCGTCTTCTGTGCAACATCCTGGACAAGACTACAACGAAAGTCAGGACAGGATCTATTGTCACAGTAAGAGAAGACGCACCGAGCGCCGAGGTTCTCAAACTTGTCTTTGAGGGTGATGGATTTTGCAACAGTGACCCCGTCTAAGAGAAGGTGTCAGTATGAGGACGACTGAGTACGGCTCTGCTGGATTGGGTGCCAGTGACGAACTACGATGAGCGATATCGTGTACAGTCAAGAAAGCGACAGCGACTGACGCGCAGTAGGACACACGCGAAAGAAGGTATGTAAGAAAAAACCATAGGGAGACCACGTCATCGATACCCTCGCGTCACAACCTATCTCAGTAGCCCAATAGAACGAGGGCGACCTCGTCATGGTCAAAGATTCACGAAACAGTGGAGCGAAGCCCAATACAGCAGAAGCGCAGGAGAATGGAGGGTACGCTGTATACAGCACTTACCCTTCGTGATCTTGGGTCCACCAAACGGCTGCTCGATGATGACGTTGCGACCTGTATGAACGTGTCAGTCGCGCTCTTGTCGCGCCGTGTCCCAATAAACGCATATGCCCACCCTTAGGACCCAGAGTGACTGAGACAGCGTTGGCAAGCACGTCGACACCGTTGAGGATGGCTGCCCTTCCCTCGTTAGAGAACTTAATCTCCTTGTGGGCGCCGCGCTTGAGTACGGGCTTCGCAGCCTTCGCAGCAGTGCGGCGAAGGGCGGACGAAGAAGCGTTCGAGATACGGTGCATGACGAGAGCGAGAGCGGATAATGACGGCGACACAGAGGAGGAGGAGGGTGAGCAAAAGACTGAGAAACCGGAAGTTTTGGTGACGCTCAGCTTATGACCGCGTTCCCACCTGTTCCCACAGAATTCTCTAGAATCACGGTCACAAGTACCGTCACGACTCTTGCGGCTGGATTAGGGTTGATCGGCGCTTATACTTCGGAGCAGCTCGGACTTCGGTCACTTGAACTTAGTAAGTACATAGAGTACATATATATGCACATACATACTTGAAGTCTTGAATTTAGTCCTGCCAGATCCAACCCATCTGGCACTGCAATTGCAACGTTCGACGAGTCGAATTCGTCCGTCCACGACTTTACAGTAAGTTCTGCAACTTATACTTCTTAGGTTCGCAATAGCCCTTCAGTACTGGCTCCGTGATGGACTTGAGTTCTTGCTTCTTGCTTGTAAGTTTGCCAGTTGACATCTAAACTATATGTAGGTGAACTCGTCGAAGGGACATTGAGTCGTCGACCCCGTCCTGGTCTCCCTGAGCAAACGGTTGTTCATGCTGCATATTTGCAGAAAGGATCACTTTACGTTTCTACCTCGGATACGCTCTATAGCCATGAACCAAACATGAACAGTTGTGCCATCGTCGTATTGCTCCCAGCCATGTCCGCTCTGCGATCTGCCTGACAACTGATTTTCATATATACATTGACCATCCAGTGCTTGTGGCCTATTATGCTGCTTGTCATCGCTGATACATCTCATCCCCGCTCTGACATGTCCTCGCGGCTCCTTACTCTGTTGTGACCGCAGGTGTGTTACCGTGTGTAGATCGAATCGTCCTGCCGACGGTTGTCTCGGTGTCTTCCTAGTACTTCTATTTGCAATATCTTCGTGCGCACTCCTTCTTCACCGTTCATGCACGGCCACGCAAGCCTCAAGTGACAGGACATCATGTTCTCGCTACCCTTCTCCTCCCATACAAAGGTTCGTACTACAAGCTTCTCTCCTGATGATGACCTCTTGAGTGTTGTTTCCCAGATTAATCGTTGCAAAGAACGGATTGCACAATCCACAGGTCGACTTGACTCGCCAATGAAAGCAATCGTTGTTTGAGGTCGAGTAGCCCGTCCGTGTGAGTTCTATCTGAGAGTAATCGTGGGACATGTGTATGTGGAAGCCGGCGTTGGTATTCTATCATGATCTCCCGCTGGTTACCCCGCTTGCTGTGGCTGATTGTCGGGCAAGGATCCTCGATTCGGCTCGGCGACCGTCAGTTGGAGAACCCTGAACTCACCCTCGGGCAGGTCAGCCTGAGAAAAATACTCTCCTCCGATCTCCGTGTGCAACATACGACCGGAGCGTGCTGGTGACATAGCTATCAGTAACGTCGTGAAATGTGACGGCGTTCCCACTTTGCTTCTCATAAATGGAGGTCATCACCCTCACCTAAGAGCAAGATACATCCCCCATTCACATAGGCATCGTAATGACTGCCAGGCACGTCGCGTCGACCCACATCATCGTCTCCGCGACGCAGACGGCAAATCTTACACAATACATTGAAACTAATGCCGCATTCGCATTCGCGTTCACAGACGGACTGGAGGGAGGGTGGCTCACGATTACGCTGTCCACGATGCTCTTTGGTGAGTGACCATCTACCCCTCGCTAGTGTCAATAGTACAATTGTATACGCGCCTTACGGTATATGCATGATAGGTGTACTCAGTGTATGTGCCGCGGGCGCCGCTTTCGTGCTCGTGTGAGTCCTTCCTCTACAGAATTTGCTGTTCGGGTGTGTTCTCAGAATGCATATGGTACCTGTATCAAGTCGAAAAGGCGTCCGCCGGCTGCACACCGTTCTTCTCCTCGTCGCCCTCGCCGTCATGTACGCATGTACTGGCCTTTCCTGGGTCCTCTCCTATCGCCGTGAATACCTCGCCACTCGCGAAACCGCTGCAGCCGCTCGGAACGTGTTCGTTGCCCTTCGATGCCTCTCCCTGAATTCTAAGGACCCCCTCTTATGTGCGCTGGAAAATGAGGATCATGACGCGTTGGACGCGTTCAGTCGACATGACACGCTCGATGACTGCGCTGCGACGGCCGCGTTGACTATCAACGTATGGCCTCGATCATCGCATCTCATGTTCATGCTGACGTAGTACTTCTGCAGGTTGTGCTGGGAGATACTATCGTTTGGTGGCGAGCATGGGTCATCTGGCAAGGGAACCGCGCTGTCCGTGGCCTCTGCATCATCCTTCTACTCAGCACTATTGGTGAGTGTCTGCCCTGCCCATAGCACTTCCTGTCCACTATCGCTAGCTCATGCGACAATCCCTCCTCAGCTCTAGGTATCACAGATACCACGCACTCCTGCACACAGGCACACGGGTTCAGCGCTGCGCTCGCAGCAGCAAACACCAACCTCACCTTTCCTATTGGTACGCTCTTCCAGGGAGACGCCTCAGGTATCGCGGCATGTATCCTGTCGCTGGTAACGAACCTCGCTGCCACATTTGTCATCGCGTACAAGGCATGGTACGTCCTGGTAGGTCGCGATCAATCACACTGTCCTTCGAATTGATGGAAGGGGCTGTGTAGGATGCATAGACGACTCATCTTGGAGCACCTTCGGCTTCGGTCGCGCCGCTCGCAGGTCGAGCGCGTCCTCGCGTTAATCGTCGAATCCGGCGTCATCTACTGTATCATCTGGGTACGTGATCATTGAAGGACATCTCGGCCTTCAGCCCCGTGCTTGATCAAGGAGCGAACGCTAACTTGGGAAGGGACTGGCAGACCTTCGTCGTCGGCTACCAGCTCGCCGTGATGCACTTCAAGCTCTCCGCAAACAGCACGCACCACATTATCGACCATCTTGTCATCCACCTAAACTCTAGTACTGCTTCCGTGTCGCACGGAAATCACACTGCTCAGCCCGACAATCTTGTTCGGCGCACGGACACGAGCGCGGACCTCTCCAACGTGGCTTTCGTGCACGGGTTCGAGTTCTTCATCGAAGGCTGTCTGGTCTATACCATCGTACGTCCCTTGCTGTTACTCTTCTTTGCATGGTCTAATCACATGCAGGCGATATACCCAACACTGATCATCCTCCTCGTCGCACTCAACAAGTCATACTACGACAGCGGTGGCATCGGGCTCGGGTGTGTAGACGACCTCCCGCTCCCTGTCGGTGCCGCCCAGTCTCTCGTCTTCCGGACGAGGGCGACAGTGGATTCCGATGTCCCGGCTAACCTAGACGCCCCGTCTCTCGACAGTGACAGCGAGATGAGGTCAAAACTGTCACGCGAGCTGGATGCGCAGTCGGGGAAGGGGTCTCCACGTGGCCCTGTGCGCGTTGAGTCTACCCCTGGAGATGTGGAGAAGAGCAGCGGACACGGGGAATAGAGGGAGAACCGTCAGATAATCGACACGAACGCTGAACTCGAGACGGGTGAGACATGGACGTTATCACACATATATGAGACTGTTTGGGATTCGTCTGTACTGCTATGGCTATGATAGTTCCGCCGTGCACCTCGTTTGCGACGCACGCTGTCCGCTACCTGTCCAAGAATGACGTTCTATTTCCTTGAAGGGCAGGTGCATGCACAACTGTGACCTTTAGGAGGCGTATTTGTAACCCGGGGCGTCATGGCACACACCTACCAGCAAAAGAAACAAGGTTTGTTGAGATCCTTCTGACAGCATCTACAACTAAAGTGAACTGACTTCGCCTCCGACATAGCTTGTTCTAGCTGCCCAACAATACTCATCTGCATGGACAAAACCGGAAACACGAGAATGCATGATAAGGTCACGGAAGGCAAATTCAAAAAGAAAAGGCCTTGGCATGCCTTCGGGAACGAAGTAGGAACAAAGAGGCACTGGCATCTATAGCGCCCAATCAAGCCCCCCGTCGCTATCCGAGTCCACCACTAACCTTGTCCTCGACTCTAAGGCTTGCTACTTACACAGGAACGCTCATGCAGTCTTCTGTATCATGCTCTTCTGGCATACTTGCCTACGGTGTCCTCACGCTTTTCTTTTCTCCAGGGGCCTCTGCGTACATAATGTCGTTTCCAGCGTAGAGTAAACACTTGTACTGGCCCAGCTTCACAGTGACTCAGTCACGAGGTCAACCGACGGCGAGGGACCTTCTTACTCATCGGATGTGTGGGCGCATACTATGATAGAGCGTTTATGGCATGGGTTTGCTTCCTATGGATCGCAGAACTCTTGTTACCAAACACTGCCAAGACGCGACTCATCATTGCTCCATCACTACAACCGCACAGGCGAGTGCTTTTCATGATTAGATTTTGATCTCAATGCATCCGCATTGCGCAACCTAATGCTGTTCATTCACCAGATGCAATATGACCTTCAAAAACGTGAACAAGGTCATGTTTAGCGCAACATCCTATTTCGAGCGTATCATAATTACGGGTCCAGCCAACAGTATGTCTGTCTGTCCATATCCGATTATACGCAAATTACAACACCCCATATGCTTCGGCTTCTACTTCCTGTGCACCGGGGTCGGCCAGCTTCCTCCAAACCCAAACTTTGACGACAATGATCCAAAGACGCGCTCTCTTGATTCGCCCTGCCTTTCCTCCGGTTCGAGCTCCTCTGAGCTCTTACAAGGGCTAGTCACGCTCGACTGCGTCTCCTTCTTCCTCGACTCATTCTGTTTCTTCTGTCTTGACTCCTTATCTTTCCTGTTCTGGATGGGAATGGGTGTTACTGGGCCCCAACCGTACTGCGACTGTAAGACGCTGAACGCTGCGGCATAATCCTTCTGCGTCTGCGTTGAGGAGGATGGTGGCGTTGGGTGTCTCAGCGGCGTGCTCGAGGTTGCGCTTGTGATCGTGGTCACTGAGACCAGAGACGGCGTGGAGGGGCATGATGATGAGCTAGGGTACGACGACATCGCGGTGGGAGTAGTGCGCAGTTCGAGCTTGTCAAGTTGCAGCTCGGTAGGTGTCTCGGCGATGTGGGTGGTAGTATGGCTACGAGTGGCTCGATGCGTGTTCTGGAGAACGCTCCGAGTATCCCATGACGCCCTTTATACCTCTCCAAGAATCAGCACACGGCACGGTTGCGTCTCTGCGCAGCGCCTATATCAACATTCAATAGTCAGCGCTGACTCGACTGGGGCCTATACTACTAGTACAGCCACACGGAGCGCGTTTCAGCACCCCCCCCTCCCCCCCAATCGGCCGATCCAATGAGTGCCCATTGCGGCGCAGTCATCCTACTAGTAGGGGTCCCCGGTGGAGTCATCATACCGAAGCATCCGGCACCGCCCCGACCTGATGTCGATGTTCTGAAGCAGCTGTAGTTTGCTAGCAAATCTACTTGAGGGTGCCTTAAAGAGATTGTTCTGGTGTTCCGGATTGAATCGCACTCATGGGAAGATCTATCAGATGCATGATCTTTGTGGTTCACAATGGACTGTCAACTACTATGTATGATTTACCAGATGGCGCTGTGATAGTACTCATGCGACTTGACGAGTCATTTCAGACCTCCGTTACCACTTACAATGTTGTTGAATCCGCGTGCATCGGGACGGGGTTCCACGTGCGCTTCTACGTGCGGATATCGAATGGTTGGAATATTTATAGCCTTCTCGCACAGCTTAGAGACAAAATGCAAACCACACTCCCATGTTCTTTGTAGCTGCGCTCACGATGGGCCGACCGTCGAACTTGTCGGTAGTATTCATCATTGTTAGATCGCACCAGGATTCCGATCCGCCAACTTCGATATCAGGACCTATCCATCGCTGAAACTGTTGCGGCAAGGGAAGGTCGAGGAGAGATGATCATTACCTGTGTACCCTTGTGTACTTTCAGTTACAGTACTTATTCATAAACATGAACACCCCCCTACATAGAGCTAAAGGGCAGGTCTCACACGGCGCCGCCACGAGGCTATGGAGGGGAGAGCTCTCTACAGCGTTTCAGATTCGGGCTATTCATTCACAGCGTTAGTCCCGCGGTCAACGTCTCCAGGTTACGTCGTCCAGTACACACAACCGAAGTGTACCAAAGGGGTAGATTAAGAGCATGGCATTGGACACTGCTCGACTCGGAGTCATCGTACAAGCTCGTCCGTAGAGCGCCGAATCATCTGCGGATTCCGCTGCAGCCCACGTGCATAGTGCATCACGTCCTGATTGCATGCCTTGTGCAGGAATCAGGATGAACTGGAAGGTTGCCTGAGTGAGCGCGGGGACTTTGCTTGCTCCCAGCGCGAGCATCACAGCCACGCCCTGGCCGCTTCCAGCGTTACGAACTTCACAAGCTACCCAGCAGGTGCACTGCCTTCTTCAAGAATATCCTTTAGCATTATAGCATAGTTTGGTCCATCAGATTATGAAGAAGAGCAAATGAAGAGTATTATGTTTTACGAACCAGTTGTAACATCATAATAGAATCATAATAGAAGGGGACAATACGTATGGGCGCTGGGACAACGCACCGTGACGTGTGGTGGCTGGTATCGGCGCTTACATATGTTGAGCTTGACTAGTGACTAGTGACTAGTGACTTCCCATCCGACCACCGTTGACGACCACAAGAGTCCCTCCCTTCTAACTCTCTATGCGTGCGTCTATAGCGGCATCCCGACAGTCTCAGCTACCGGGTTCTGTCACCAATGCCGCGGCTGCGGCTAAGCTCCTGGAGAAGAAGAAAGAGTTTGAGGCTGTGGCGGCACTCGCGAGGGCCCGTTCGCAATTCCTCAAACGCATAGAAGATATCGGAGACGACTTTGATGTGATGGCGGACGCAGGCATGGGTGCGTGAGCTACTGTAGGCTACCTCAACCAACCGTTGTATTCATCTTGCATGCAGTCCACGGGCAGGTCCTGGACCAGTGGCCCAACATGTTCAGGATCCTCAACTTGTTTTGTAGGTGTATATCCTAACACTTGTTCCTGCGCTGAATGTGAAATCCATCAGTATCTCAACGTGAACAGCACGCCGAAGAAGAGAACGCGTCCGGTTCCGCGTCCGGCCAGCGACTGGTCAGGGTACCTATTGAAGAGCTGCGACAAACAGAACAGAATAATGCATGATAAGATCTTCGCTGTATTACCAACCCTTGAAATAGTGTGCATGTCTCACGACGCGCTGGTGGGCAAGTATCTTTGGTGAGTAATGTATCTTTTCCTCACTTCATGTGGGCAATCAAAGTCGTGATGTTTCGTCGTCCCCCTTCTTTGGTGCCGCTCATGGGGCAGGAGAGCTGAGACTTATCAGGCAGATTTCATGACAGTGCAGAATCTGTGTTTACGCTCTTGCACCCTGTGTGCACTCGCATCAATATTCTGGAAACATCCAAGGGACCAGACGACCTCTGTTAGGCGCCCATCGTAGGACTTTTGAGCGGGTTCGTTACGGACTGACGGCCTTGCATATCCAGTCGAGGTTGTTTTCAGGCGCATTGCAAGTGGCTTTCCCAGTACATGAGTGGCCTGTCAATGTGAGTAAAGCAACATTGTACTCTACGATCAGTGCAACTCTGGTCTGGTACATTTGTGCCTGAACGTCCCGACTGGTGTCGGGGGAACAGGGATTGATACACATGGGCAGAATAAAGGTCGGTCGCACATCGCCGAGAGGCTCATAGGCAGCAGGACCCTCCCATCACGCAGCACTTTCGCCTGCATGCGAGCAAAACATCGACCTTAGAAACGCTAGTTACGGAAACGGTAGTTACGGTGATAACGACTCCATCGTTGTCGACAATCCCATCCTGTGTCGCAGTGCTCATGTTTGTTGCATGGCTTCCTCAATCTCACACAACTCTGCTGTTTCGTTACTTGGGCAATGAAGCTCAAAAGACCCAACCAGAGCCATTGTTCCTCGCCATGCTGCACTGAGCCAAACGATAAAGTCTGGTGCCCCAGTTCGAATCCGCGACTATAATCATAGACTGGGGTATCATTACTGACGAGATCGATCACGGCTTCAGATCGGCGGTATGCTTCTTCTGCTCCTTCAGCGCGGCAATTCGCTATAGCATGCCATCAATACTGGGTGAGATGTATGTAAACGCTACCGAATACTCACCTGTCGCCTCTCCTCCTTCCGTCTCGCCATCTCCGCAGCCTTCTCCTCCTTCGACATACCTACTGTACCGTGTGCAGTTTCCGCTTTGCCGCTTTCTGACGGTGTTGAAGAACGCGCCCCAGACCCCGGTTGAGGACTTGCCAATGTTGACGGGGCGGGGCGATGTACTGAGGTAGGACGCCTGGGTTGGGGAGCTATGGGAGGCGTTGACCATGGGTCTGCACATGACGTTTGTGTTAGAGCGGGACATCGCGCGAGGGATGCTGGCGGAGCGAACCTGGTGGTGACTGAGAGTGGACGTTGCCAAAGCCGAAGTCAACTCTACTTAGCGCTGGAGCGCTCTCAAACGCACCTATTACAACGGTGGTTAGAATGAATGAAGAAACAAGACAAGACACGGTGAAACACACTCCAATCGTCGGCGTCGGCGTTGACGTCCATCAGATCTTCGTTTCCCCAGGTATTCTCAGTATGAGAGATCTCGGCGGCAGCTTCCTCCGCCCAGTCGGGAATAGATGTCGCACTCGATGGCAGCTTTGTCGCACCCAGCTGCATTCCCTTGCCCTTGCTTGGGGACGTAAGTGACCGCGTAAAGGTAGAGCCGGAGGACAGAGTCGGTGTCAGGGGAGCAGCATCAGTGGCACCTAGACCTGAGGTCGAGCTGGCGATGCTCAGAACATTGTTATTCGTTCCCGGGTTTGCCGCAGGTGCAGACGTAGGTCGGTCAATCGTTGCTCCGATGACGGAGGTCATGCTGGTATGGAGATCACCTGTCGTAAGCTAGGAAAGTTGTTAGCCTAAGGAACAGCCGGACCGTCGCGATAATGTAGATATACCTTCTTTCCGAGAGTGCTTATCGCCCATCCAGCCAATGCACCCGCGGCACCTGCTGCACTATTGACCAGAGCATTGGACGACGAGCTATCGATCTGAACTTGTGGTATTTCGTGCTCTGTTGGCGTAGTGTCCGGCTATGGTGGTCATGTTACTCAATCCTTGTACAGAGAGACAGGACCTACCATTGTGGCTGCATGATCTTGCAACTTCTTCACGAAGAGCTCCATAGCTTTAAACGCCTGATCCCGCACGACCCTGTCATGGACATCTCAATATTCAAGCATAGTTCCCATGAATACGGGGAAAGCCACGCACTTCTCACTGTCAATTAACGTGAACGCCATGCTTGGGATGACCTTCGAAGCTATATCATCGATATCAAAGCATTCCAACGTAGCCATGAGCGCCATAAGACCTGCCACACGCGCATGGACAAATGGATCCTTCAGTGCGCGAGCAAAGGCGGGGGCGAGAACTTTGCGCTTTGTGTTGTACCCGAGCGAAGGCCCCAGGCGGCCGATGAGAATGCAGGTATTGGTACGGATAGAGGCTTCAGGATCCGCTTGCATCTTGGCGAGGTGCCGGAGGAGATCGTTGTTCATGATTCGCTCATTGAACTATGTGGCGATGGTTGAGTAAAGATCGACATACGGACTTGGGACAAACCTTGTCAGAGACGAGAATGATCGACTTGACCGTAGCCTCGCGGATTATCGCTACAGTATCAGAGAAGCCAGTTTGCTAGAAGGATAAAGTTAATAGCACTCATATACTCACACAACCGTACGTTACCAGGTGTGGCCAAATCTTGTCGCAGACAGTCTTTTTGTCCAACTTATCTGCATATTCTGATAGGTGGTCAAGCAACGCCATCCGCGTACCACGGTCGGGGCTAGCATAGAGCTTCACAAGATGGGCCAAGATGACCGAAGGGTAGTCTTCCGGTGGGACGGCTTTCCCGAGTTGTAGGACTAGGGGGACGATTGCTGCTGCAGAGGCTCCACCAAACTCGAGAGAGGAGATGAGCGCTGGAAGAACTTTATACGAGGCGAACTCGTTCGGAAAGGAAGTAGCTGACTCCTTCAGAGTCCTTCAGAGTATATCAGCATGCGTCGACGTGTACAACACAGTCACGAACTTGAGTAGAGATGCCTTCTCTACCTCGCTGGTGAGGTTGAAGTTGTCAAGTCCTGCACAGACCTTGACAAGACGGTTGGCAGCAAAGAACCCAGAGCCATCGCCTGCAGTCTGCGACATCCCGACTTCCAGAAAATGAGCAGGGGACAGGCGTGCCTTCGGGTTCGGATTGAGGAGCTTCTTGTATGCTGGAAAGAGAGAGGTAGGGATGGCACCGCGAGTAGCAGCGGTTGGAGGAGGGTGAGGCGGCTGGGCGGTTGCTGGCAGAATCTGGTTTGGATTGAAAGCGAAGTGGATGAGGAGACCGAGACCATAAGCATCAGCGGCAGAAGTGGGTAGCCTGGTCAGGTAGGTTAGTGCGAAGATGATAACCATTGTGAATAGTATAGCGTACTCCTTCAGTGTCGAATATCCTCCCTTCTTGACTTCCGGAGAAGAATAGGTTGATGCGTCGGGGACCATCCCACCCATAGTCTGAGAGGAAGTGCGCGTATTACTATTGATGGGTAGGGCGACATACATACAGCAACGTACATAGAGAACGGCCGCGTCGTCTTTCGGGCTGCTCAGGACATCAAACCCGCCAAGCTTCCATTCACCCGAAGCTGAGATGAATACGGAGTCCACACGCACATTACCATGGGTCGAGGCTGCAGACTCGTTTAAAAACGCAAGAGCGACCTAAACGCCATGTAAAGGATGTAGCTGGAACGCCCAAGAGGTAGCGAAACGTACGGAGATACGGTGCAGGCCCCAGACCAGCCATGCCTCCCGCTCCTGCGCAATCTTCAACTGCCATTCAGAGATGGCGGGTCCAAGAGGCCGGACGCGCTCTGTCATGATATGAACAGTCGTATCCGTCTCCACCACCTCCATGAACTTGAGGACATCGGGATGGCGAATAGTACGCAACTTGCGGAGCGCGTTTTTCGCTAACGGCAACAAATTCTTCTTAGAGGGAGTGTTCGCTTCAAACTCAAACACAGATACAGGTGAGCTATCATCCTATACGAAAGCATGATAAACGTCGAGCAGCGACCGTTCTCTCCGGGAGATGGATACCGCACCCGCTTAGTGCCTTCGTACAGCGACCAGATTGCCCTATTATCGAACGAAGTAACTCTCGCACCAAGCGAGAAGGGAAGGTTTAACCCAGATTTTTGTACAAGGGAAGAAACTGCAGCAGATCCAAGAGTGCGCAGATAATCCATGCCAGAGCCCGAGCTGAACAAAAAGTACAAAGAAGACGAGATACTCGGCCATGGCCGTGGGCATTGGCAGTAACTAACATGGGCGTCTAATGCCCCGTGTGGTCAGCGTCACTGGCGATGGTGCCCGACGCTTGTTTTCTCCGAACCATCATCTCCGTCCCGCTTCACGACGTGCTTGTCGTCGGAGACGACATGGACGCGTCTTCACCCCTTTCCATACCCCGTCTTCGCTTGTCCAGACACTCTCCCCAGTACAAGGATCAACCTCTCGCTGGTCCGTCTCACAACCCCGACCTACTCCATACTGACGATGACGACGAGGATGCTGAGTCGACGCCGCGAATGTCTACTTCAGCGATACCTGACAGGCAATCTCCGCGATCTATAGCCACCCCGGGCCTCCCTGCGGACAACCCAACTGCACGTCTTCGCGCTCTCCTCGCTCGTGTTCCCAACTCCCCGAACGGCGCAACACCCCACGTTTCTAGGCCTCTGAGGCCCCCTTCTAGGTCTGAACCGGACTCTGATTTTGAACCTCCACAGTCTTTGACCGCGTCGAGCATCGCGCGCGAGAGTCTGAAGGAGCTTTTCTCGCACGCGCTACGCGAGCCAGGCAACACGCCACGGAAGAATGGGAGGCCGAGGAGGAATAGCATTGATGCGAGCGAAGTGGAAGCTAGCCCGCGTGTCGAGGTCGAGCGGGCAAGTTACAAGGCCAAGCGGCGTACGCTGAGCGACGAGGAGGCTGATATGTCGAGTGAGTAAAAGTACGATTTGTCTCGCCTCGTAGCCCTCAGTCGACGTGCCTAGAATACACAGGCTCGGAAAGATCGATGCGCTCTTCAGCTGCATCTACGTTTGACGCCCTCCGACAACGCCTGAACCAGTCGACGTCGATGTCTACCATGCCTGCTCTGCCCCAAGAACGTATGTGTGCCTTGTCTCTTTCTGTGTTAGTATGTGGTCAACTTTATCCACAGAGATGGTTATGGAGATGTCAATGCCCCCGCCTAACTCCAGCACGGACATCACGATGCTCCACGCGGTGCAGGTGGATACGCCGTCGGAAACACCACCTCGCGCAACGAGCACACCAATGCGCACATTCCAGATGTCGATGCATCTCAACATGCACTCTAGTGAGTCGCCCTCGTCTCGCTAACCCATGTTTACTGAGTTGTGTAGATCTGTTGGAGCAGGACTCGGAGATGCAGAACGCCTTGCAGGGTATGGATAGCTACGAGGGCGCGCCGGTGCCGAGACATAGGCATAAGAGTTCTTCTGCTCTGAATCATTCTGCCGGTCCTACGCCACGAGCTCAATCAAACGGGAGCTCCCCTGCTCGCCCATTGTCGTGGAGCTCGCACTCGAAGTCGCACTCAATGCACAATCTTCCCCCGCCGGTGCGTAGAGGAAGTGAAGATCTGGACTCATCCTGTACGTACTGTCTTGCTGCTCTTCAACGCTACGCTGGTTCTCACATGGAAGCACAGCTTCTAGAGCAAGTTCTTCATTATCAGGTGCTGACTGTGAGTGCTGAGTATGATCTGTAGGGACCGTGGCTGACAGTACAGCAGATAATGAGCGTTCAATCGAGACGGAGCGTGAGCGTATGCATGAGCGCGAACGCAGATGGAATTCGCCTGTGCCGAAACCACCGAAGTCTTCCGCCCATGTAGGGAAACATGAATTGACTCATCGCCACTCGTGGGGGTCTCTTAGCAACGGGCGCGGCAGCCCCGCGCATCGTCTAAACAGGAAAGACAGCGCTGCCTCGCTTACCAGCACGGACGACGGACAGTCATCATCTCGCCCGAGCTCTGTCGCGTCGCGATCAGAATGTGAGTAATGCCAATCCAGTAATATATATGCGGTAGTGACTGGTGATGTAGATAATGAACGTGTTAAGGAGTCTAAGGAGCGCAACAAGGAACGAGAGCGTGAATGGAACCGACCTCATCTCATCAAGCGCTCGTCGTCTAGCCTCAGTCTGAACAAGCCTGAACGTGTTCGGACCACCAGCACACCATCCAGACCAGATTCCGCCAAATCGCATCTTTCTCCAACATTACAGAGACATGACTCGTCAAGTTCGCTGCCCAGCTCTCGGCCTTGTTCCCCTACTGGTTCGATATCTGGCAAGAATGTCGAAGTGGAGATTGAACATGAGTTTGAGCACCAACGGGAACGGAACTGGAACTCGCCGCATCCTGATTGGGGAAACCCTCTACATCACCGGCGCTCCCTCTCTCCATTACCACACTCCGGTCCCAGCTCGCCCATCGGCTCCCCAGCGCATTTACACACGTCAACGCCCCGAGAGAGAACCAGCATCGCGCATAGCAGTAGCCTAGGTGTGCCATCTACCGTTGTACGGAGCAAGTCTCCCGTGGGTGAGCGGATACCCCGGCCGAGGTCACCCATGTTGCAGACCTCAGTTGACAGCAAGTCGTCGTCTCATGTGCGGCCAAAACTACCTGCTCCAGGTGTTGTTCCACCAGACAAGGTCGAGTCTTCTCGAGATGGCTTCCACTCGCGGTTCGGCTGGTCGTTCCCGAAAGTATCTTTACCGCCGCTGGAACTTGATCAAGACTCACCTCAGCGGCCACTGCCGCGACCTCCGAGTCGCACCTCATTGTCTATTAGTTCAACGACGACAGCAAGCCACATACCTGTTCGATCACCTAGGAAGAACGGACTCGGCTCGGCCTCAGTGGTATCTGAGAAGAAGAGTCACAGGAGAAGTTTCACCGAGTTTACGGAAGCAGCTGGCTCCATACCTCCTCGCATAGAAGTCAGTAGCAGCGACGAACTTCCTCCTGTCCCAATCGTGCACGGTCACGACGATCTTTCTTCTGGTAAGCATTGTCTCCAAGATATTTGACAGTGGCATTCATGGCGTCTATTGTAGCAAGTGACGATGAATCCAAGATCGTCACAAGCACACCCAACGCGAAACCGATACTACTCCCTCCTCCGGGAATCAACACCACTCCCACATCAGAACCTCCTGCCGATTTCCTCAACGGGGATGGATTGCAGGCACAGGACACTCGAACACGACCGGCATCACCACTTGCGTCACCTCCTCTCACGCCTCCCGCTGCAGACTCATTTTACCTCCAGACCCCTCCTCGGAGACCACAATTCCATACGCCCAAGGCCGAATTTGAAACCCCTCCTCCGCCTCGTGGTATGCCTGACCTTCCGGGACCGCCTTCATCCGAAGACGAAAACGAGGTAGACCATACACCGTTGATGGAGGGCCGAAATGTCCTTCAAGGGGATCTGACTGCCATGAAGACTCCTCGACCGCCGGGCGCCTGGATGGCGACTCCCGCGCCAACTCGACAACTCATCATAGACCCCGTGGAGCGATCCAACTCAGCGCCTCCTCCTGATCTCAATTCATCGACCTCTTCTGACAGCGGACTCGCTACTCCTCCTACGACCCTATCACGGGCGAACACGCTGCTACCGCGAACACCTGCACCACCCGGGGGCTGGGTAGCGACTCCAGCTCCGGCAACCTTGGCGCGGAGGAGAGGAAGTCTCTTAAAGGTCCGCTTTGATGTCGAGTCGGAGACCGCATCTGAGAGCGCCGTCGGGAGGCCGTCTGCGGATAATAAACTGGAGTTCAAGGAAACGGCGGCAGTGCCCTCGAGCTCCTCCGTCCAAGACAAAAACCATGGTGATGCCGCGACACCAAGCGCCTTGGTGGAAGAGTCGTCTGTGGAGCAGCCTCCCACACCCCCGTCCTTACGAGACCGTATCCGTAAGAAGTCCCCGGGAATCAGGGTAGTCGACGCGTACGGACGGGAACACGTGGAACCTGAGGTGATTCCCGCTTTACCAGTCGAAACACCTTCTGAAGGTGTCGAGGTGCCACCACCGGATGGTCGCTCCGGAGCACCATCAACGCCACGTAAAGATGCTCGACCTGCCCCTGCAGGAACTCCCCGGAATCTGAGTACGGTACGTGTGGTTGATGCAATGGGGCGCGAGATTGAGGAGGAATTCGAGGTGAAGGAAGAATCTGTCCTCAGTCATGCGCCAATGTCGCATCGTGAGGCGCTCATCCGTATACGGGACCAAGTGTCGTCTATGAAGAGCGAACTGAGCGATGCTGACAGGTATGTTGGCATACGCGCGCCGAAGGTATTTTTGTCTGATTTGCTCTTCCTCAGGTCGAGCGACCACGCCGTTTTTGACGAACGCATGTATGCTGCTTTGCAGGAGCAGTGCAAGACTGCGCAGCTCGCTCGCGACAAGATCACCAAGTCGCTGCAGAGGGCGAAAAGTTCGAAAAGTGAGCTCAAGAGGGAGCGCGCGCAGATCAGGGATACGTTGGGGAAGGCGGCACTACTCGTGAGTGTTGGTCTCCAAGCATCTTTGGGTCCTACACAGAATTCTGAGGATCATGATGATTCGCGTAGCCGATAGGCGGTGCTGATGTACAGCCCTCCTGGACCCTCCTCAGCTGGCGGTCCATTACCGGTTTCGTTATTGTGCAGTTGTTGTTGTTATTCATCATGTATCGGTGCGTCTTCCACTGGCCGAAACGCTGGGTAGTGCACTGAAGTCATGCGTCGAACAGGTATTCCGTCACTCAGGCGAGAAAATTATTCCTCACAACATATTACGATGCATTTTATCCAGAGCTTTACATCTACCTCTTCAAACCCGATACCACAGGCCACACGATACCCTCTTGCTCATCATGGTCCATCTTCACAGTCTCAAGTAGCCTCCAGCGCGCGGGCTGGACAGGCGTTTTTGCCGATGCGTGGGCGAGCGCGAGCTGTGCTCTGTCGTCATATCTTCAGCCGACATGGCAGTACGCGCAGGACTCGGTCGCACACTCATGGCCGCCCACATGACGAAGTGTGGGATTACCGGAACCCGGACACCTTTATGGACCTTACAACGCAGATGTGTACGGCCGTCCTTGTTATATGATTTAAGTTCAGTTAGAGCAGTTTTGATTGTGTCGTTGGTTTGTTCTCCCAATGTTGTATACACCCTGTACTGCGGTAGTTTCGCTATGTGCACCACGGATATAGATGATATCTGGACAATCTGTTTTCCTGGGGACCCACCCGGCTGTGTAACTGAGCACCGGATCGCATCGCCACTGCTCCGTTTTGATGGCTACAATTCTTCCCTTGGCGTCTCCTGCATGGGATGCGAACTTGAATATTAGACAGTATTCCAGTGACATGTTAGTATTGAAATGTATCGTCAGCCCATGACACGTTCTGTGGGTGCCTTTTGTTTTGCAGGTAGGTAGTAGGTACTGTTGTTCGAAGTTTGAACCATGTTCGAGCGCTGCGACAGATGTTGACTTGTTTTTTCCATGTCGACCTGACGCACATGTATCGGATTCTCTCGTCCGTCCCCGTTATTGTGGGTTGACGGGAATGTTTCAACCCCGGCGTTGGCATGAGTACTGGACTGTTTCTTTGCACGCGACACAGACTATTCCATTCCTGCTCTCATGTTGCACTGCAAGCGTGTCCAAGGCGTTTGGTCTGGGGACGTTCAGTTTCAAGAAAGGGCTAACGTTCCGAGTCCTATCGCCTCTCGATATTGTGAGAGGTGTTTGTCGCAGGCGTCATGATCAGACATGGGGCACTGTCAAACGTGTACGGACTTGCTGAGGATTGCTTATTGCTACTCTGTATCAGATGTGCGGACAATTGAGGGATCCAGGATGAAGAATTGGCTTGATCTCGTTATCCAGACAAAAACGGTGAACTGCGATTTCAAATGTAAATACTGTGCAGACGGTGGCGGGACTGTGCATGGGAAGGTAGGATCTGGCCGCGCATGTCCGAGTCTGTATTCAACTTGAAGCATCTGTCTCTGCATCGTCATCGCGACAGCTTGGCGGCTGTGGTTCTCAGCATCAAAGCATTCTTCCCGCCCATCACGTTGCAACTTGGGCTGTCACCATTCCGGAGAGGGGAAGGTTGTCGAGCCGCGACGAGACGAAACTCGACCAGCTTGTGCCGACGTGCCAATACTATATGTACCGTGCCAGTGAACAATCATGACCTTCATACTTTCAATCTCGACCCCGTCAGCCTTTCGCCTGCTGTGTTTTCTTTTCCTTTCTCTTGCAATTATCCTTCACAAACCTCTCTGACGGAGGGTCCCGCATGTCGCAGAAAAGGTTGTTATCCGCTATGCCCCGCCACGTGTTATCCTCGCCGCCCTCCCTAGTGTCCCCATCAGCTTTGAAACAGCATGTACCTACTCTAAGGTTGCCAACTGCCTCTGGTACCCCCCACCGGCGACCGGACCCCCCTCAACAACGTCATTATCTGAGACAAGTCACAGGCAACTCGACGGCATGCTCTCGTGCTGTACTTGCGCCATCTTCGAAGCCTCGTTCACGCTTGCCACCCATACCCATCGTCCCTTCTGCATCGTCTGAGGGGCTTATCATACCACAACCACATTCCGGGACTGTGCACAGAGGCTCTGCAAATGGTGCGCCGCCGCCACGACGTCTCCCGGATGTTCCCAGACAATACGGTCTGGTACACCCTATTCCCCCGGTGCGCGACCACTCAATTACTCACTCCGCACCACCCCTCATGCCTGATGTGTTCCCTGCTCCCGTTGGTACTCTCACTACCCCTGCGTCTCTCCCGGCATCGTTCTCTGCCCCAACCCGTACGCAGTTCAACAATGCTAACCCCATACCACAAGTTGTGATACCCAAGCCCGTAATATCGCTGACTGCCGCCCCGAGCCCATCTACCCCCCCGTCCACGCCTGTGCACAGAGCAGAAAAGCGACGAGAGCGCAGACAAGGACATGTGTTCATGAATTGTGACGAGCTTACCAACTTCGTGCGCGATTTCAAGTCCTTCGGCGAACTCCAGTCTGTGCTCGAACTCAAGTCCGTGCCCGAACTCCAGTCCGTGCCCGCGTGCCCGCCCATTGACCCCTCGCCGAAACCTCACGCGATCGCGACACCCTCCACGAACACGCACAGGAACCACACTCAGACGCTGCCCAGTTCAGAGCAGCTGGTCCTGACTGGTGGGATCGGTGCTAAACCTAAGACGTGCGGACCGTCGAAGGCGAAGGGGTCCGTCAAGTCACCGTTCTATCAAGTGACGAAATGGGTGGTTGAGAAAAACGGGCACCGCCGCACAACAGACCTGGAGAGTGTGAAGATGCACTTGCGGCAGCTGCGATGAGTAGATGCATGGATAGTGGGGGTGCAGGCCATTTGAGCCTCAAACTCTCACGACGGGCGGATGGGGCTGGCCGCACTGGGAGCGCTCATCATGCGTGCGGTATGTTTATAGTTGTTCCACAGTTGGGAGGTGTTATCATCTCTGCATGGATGCTTGGGTGCGTTCAACTTTAACCGATGACGTGAATCCAGTGTGCGATGCTGAACATATGCATTGTCCCCTATACAGGTTCCACGCGCTATGTGGAACCCATCAACGATCGTTGGGGAGGACAGTCGTCTTGGGAATCGGACTGTGTCTCGCCCAGTCTCGCCTGACCCGTTTCGTCATATTGATGAATTCGTTGCTATCAACTCGCACGTCCCACTTATTTATTACTCATACGCGTTGTACTAGTATTCGCCTCTCGCGCTCCACTCGGAGCTGATATTCACATGTATCTGTATGTATTCTCGATGATTGGACTAGTAGTAATGTTAAGTAGTTGCGAGGAGTGTGGAGGTAAAGAGAATGATGTCACCCCATTGGTAGTCTGCATCTGATTGCGCCCTCGAACCGTAGGGTGGCATATCTGAGTTTGTCAGCAGAGTTTTGATCTCCGACGACGCGTCAAGATCTATACACGTTCGACGCGACGACGCATCGTGCTGTTGCCGCCTCTAGTATATCTTCGTTTTCACTACACTATGTGCCCGTAATGCTACAGACTACCTATGATACACCCGAAACACCTTTCTATGTGTTCTCATCTCCTGAAGGTCGTGCTCTTTGTCGGCAGATCATCTCCAGACAACTCGGATACGACCCTCATGACTACCAACTAGACGGTATCTGCCAAGCCTTGGATAGGATTGACCTGCTCGCTATCACACCTACCGGGTCCGGCAAGACAGGCTTCCTAGTTATGTACCTCCTGGTCATGCACAAGGTCATGGAGATGCCTTCCCTTTGTGGTCCAAACTGCTGTCTGCCCAAACACTTCCGGAACAACGCTGCGATGGTAGTCATATGTCCGACAAGGTCTTTGGAGATTGACATGGTGTGTGCTTTACTTCCCTCCTAATTAGCATATCTTTATCTCATGTCCTTAGGAGCCCAAGTTTCAAGTCGCTGGGCTCACCACCCTTGTCATCAACGCAATCACGACCAATACTTCGTAAATGGACGGGATATCTGGGAAGATGCGCCCAACGTTGATATTCTCCTATTGGCACCCGAGCAGCTCTCAACGAGCGGCTTCGACCAGCTCCTCAAGAACAAGGACTATCAGAGGCGTATGGTTGCCTTGGGAGTAGATGAGGTGCATCTTCTCAATTCGTGGGGGCAATCATTCCGGAAGGCTTTCAATCTCATTGGTGTTGCGCGCATGCGCTTCAAACATTCCCCCATCATCATTGCCCTCACCGCCACCCTTCGCATCGGTCCCCCATTCCACGCTGTATGCACATTTCTTGGCCTGCATGCAGGCAGCTTTCACCTCATCAGACGCTCGAATGCGCGCTACGATATCCGCCTTCTCTTCCGTATGGTTCAGTCATCCACGCACTCCATGACCTTTCCTGAACTGGATTGGGTCTTGACGGAGCGTCGGAAGGTGATCATCTTCTGCCGAACAATCGCATTGGGGTTCCAAGTCGCCGTGTACCTTCGGGCGCGGGCGGAGCTGGAGAGTACCACGGGCCTAAATGAGCGAGTTCGCATGTACAACTCACTGAATTGGGAATCATATAACGAGTTCACGCTGGACTTGATGCACTCTGATATGTCTGAGTCTTGGGTCACCGTTGCGACGGACACGCTCTCTGTTGGGATCGACGTAGCAAACACTGAAGACGTTGTGCTCTATGGCTTTGAGCTGCCCCCAGACACCGACTCGATTCTTCAGAAGGGTGGCCGGATCCGAGATGGGAAGGGCAAAGACTCACGGGTTGTGGTCTATGTGCCGAAGAAAGCGGTCGCAGTATGCGAAGAGGTGCTTTTCCAGGTGGCGGAAGGTGCTTCTCCAACGACTGTGAAGACTGGCAAGGGGAAATGCTCAGTAGCTGTGGACGTGGGTGTAGCTGAGCTGGTCATTGCCAAATGCAAGATCAAGATGATTGACCAGCTGTATGGGAATCCACCGACAGACCCACCGTGTCAGTGTCAGAGCTGCATCAAAAACCCTCCTGTGCCGAAACCTATCTGCTGCAATTGCTGTGGTTGTGACCCAGAACCATGTGCTGCTACAGATACTGTCCCTCAAAAACGGAAACGAGGAATGTCACAGTCTTCACCGGGGCCCCGACTGACAAAGAAGATGCGCGAATACGCAGAAGTATATTTTTTCGACTTCCGGAAGGGGGCACGTGCAAGCATGGAGGACTGGAGCATGCTACCAGCAGAAGAAATCATGCCTGCTGAGGTCATCAAGCAGTTGCTCGACAGGTTCAACATGATCAGTGACATTCCTTCTCTTCGTGAGGCTACAACCAACTATGAACATCTACGTGACCGCTACCCCGCATTGTTGGCTATAGTGGAGAAACTCCGCAATGACTTCGAGGATATGCACCGAGTGGCAAAGGAAGCCAAAGCCACAAAGGCTCGAGCAACAAGGGAATGGAAGAAGGACACTACTGCCACAGTGGTGGGAGCTGCAGTGCTTGAGGGAGTGGAAATGAAGGACAACACTGACGACAATGATGCGGATGAGATATCTGATATGGATTCATGTGGGTCAGAGGCCGAGTCAGAGTCTATTGGCGAAGAAAATGAGGTGCCAATAGATGCCAACCCAATACGCATAACAATCAGGGTTCCTGGAGGGCGGTTGACTAGTCGCAACATAGGATGACATGTTGATATTGATGTTATCTAATCCATTGCACCTTCCCATCCACTTTCATCTACATCTCCATCACCCTGAGCGAGGTACATATGAGGAAGGGCAAGCCTTCACCGTGATAATGAGCGCACATTTATAGTCTGTGCGGCTATAACATGGTCATATGATGGTCTCGGTATGTCTAAGTAGACTTTGTATGACCATACATGATAGGACTGCATCCACGCAGACTACTGATGGCCACCGTGCATCTTTGCAGATGTTACCTGGTCACCCATGGTCACACCGCGTCAGCATTGGTCAGCATTGGTCATTTTCTGCTCAATTCCCAGATGGACACGAAGGTGCAACCAGGATGATGATAGTGAAGCTCAAGCTGCTTATACTCATGAAGAAGTATGCGGAGCTCGGCATTGTTACGTGGCTTGGTGTGCTGTCCCGAGCGCTGGGCAAGGCCAATCCCCTTGTTAGTCTCGTCACGTAGACATGCACGGTGATGAAGATTTCGTGAGACGACATTCCAAACAAGGTGTGTGTTATACTCAACACCCTTTCATTTGGCAATAGCTTGCAGAAGTCTATTGAAGTACTCCTGGATGAGATCAACAGGAGAGAACTGCCCAGGCTTGCCGGAAATGTTTACCAAGAGGCTTTTGAGCACGGTGTCGTGCACTTGTGGGCTAGACTCAAACTCCAAAGCACAGATGAACTCGAGGAGGTAATGTGTGTATCGCGAATGTCCAGTACCTGCAAAGGTGAAGAGCATGATTTGGCAGTTCAACACACATGGGACACATTCAGCAGTGTGCACAATGCGGTATTGTGGGTTATCATTACCTTCATTGCCTTGTACACACGGCCAACATCCCCTTCTGACATGGCATACAGGAATTCACGGACCACAGTAACGTCGGCCATGAAGTTGATCACATTTGCAAGGACTCGATCTCTGAGAAAGGGCTCACGGGTGTTGCACTTCTCCGTGGGTTTGGATTTTGAGCTGGCTGACGGAGTGTGAACCTGTGAGGCA
>KN050108.1:14046-68808 GCA_000743315.1 Lignosus rhinocerotis TM02
TGTACTGTACTGTACTGTACCTCGACGTCTCGGCATTGAATCCCACGGGCTGCGCAGTCGCATGGGGGGTTGGGTGGGGGGAAGGGCTGGGGATCTGGGATACTAGCACGGGGCGATGTTGGAGACGGAGAACTCCGGGGCGTCTGTGTACACTGGCCAGCGTACGTGCTGTGTGTCAACCATGTCGACGCTTGGCCAAGAACTAATCGGCCAAAGTACGGCGTCCCCAGTCAAGTTCCAACAACCCTGAGGCCTGAGGCCTGAGTACTTACTAGTAGTATCTGGAGGCGGTGCATTGCATGTTTCGATGTCACGGTTGAAGTTGAGGACTGCGTTGCAGGTCTTCTGCAAGTCCTGCAATCGTGGGCAGTGTATGCATGGAACTTTGAGGTGTCAGTGAATTCCAAAAGCCGAATGCAAACCTTGATGATTTGGATCCCGGTCGACAGCCCTAAGCCTCTACTATATAGGAGCCCTACTAGTAGATCTCGTACGTGTGGACGCTCGCTATGGTTGGGGCCGCCACTCCTTGACGAGCGCCGAAGCTTTCCTGCGCAAACGCTAAGGCTCTCTCACTTCATACGATATCAGGCTCAAATATAGTGCGGAAGGTAGTCCAATGTATACTCTACAATATGGCCGGAATAGATTCTCTCAACTCTCAAATTTATCTGTCTGGAGCACGATTTGGCACCTTTGATTATGTCATAACCTCCTAATAAGGAAGTTGTTCAAATATGGTACTCTAGGCGCTTGTGCAATCGTGCAGTAGTATTCAGCCTCTCTGCCCCACAGAATCATCCCTATACATTATGCCTCGTCGTCATAAGTATACTGTGGCTCCTAGAGACAACTCAGGACGATTTATTTAAGTCAGCTTTCCTGAACCCTCACCGGCAGGAGAGACCTCAGCCTCGGACCCCTCGGGAGCTCAGTATCTCCCCTCGGAGTTGGAACCTGCCAGTTCAGGTGAAGACACAGACCCGGAGAAGCTATGGTCGCCCTTCGCTCACGGCGGATACTGACTATACATCAACAACCTACTCTAGTCCGAGTCTGTAGCCGTTTCAAAGCTGCGATGTTTCTGTTGACCTTGGGGCCGATTTGGCACTTAAGCGCCCAAATTCTGAACCCTCTCAGAATTCCTCATGCGTCGAGGTTTTGCCTTAAGTGGGGGTACTTTTGTAAATAAAATTTCAAAATTGGACCGAGCAGGTCAAAATTGCAATGTGACATGAGGTCCCATCCCCAACCATAGGCAGTAGGACTCCAGGATGGCGCGTGCTGGACCGAGGGTGCTGCACCTGTGTAGATATTCCACTCATGAGATGCTTGAGGCCCGAGGGTTCTGACTAATATCTACCAAGTGCCTCCAAGTCTGAGGCGGCCAGAACAGCTCAGTAAGACCTATCTACAGCTGTTGCCCCAGTTTGTCAGCCGTCGGAAGTTATCCCAATCATCATACAGTTCAACTTCAGTGCTGGTGGGTGAAAGGCCATCAACCGATGAAGCTGGAATGTCTGACTGTGGTGACCGTGACTTGCGAAGTGAGTTGTGCGAAAACTTGCATACATACATTGATCACACCCTTCCAACTCCACCAGCTTACAAGCCTTGCACAGCGGCAAGTGCACATGCAAAGGTAGAGGAAACAAGGCCGTCATACATACCAGTGTCACACCCAAAGTCCGCATGTCTATGAGGAAGTGAGTGGGTGCATAGTGCGTACTACTGTAGCATTTCAATCTATTCGAACAGGCTTGTGACGCGTGACATGGCCATTTGGACGGACAGATTCGAACAGCCGGCCAAATGGCTGTGACACCGACCGGAGATTCAAACACTATATGGCACGTGGTAGCGCGCGGCGCCAAAATTGGGTAGGCGCTCGCCAGGCCGTTCCGAACACGGCCCTTGTGACAGGTGACATGGCTGTAAACTTCGAACAAACAGGGGGCCTGTGACGCGTGACTGTTCGAATAGATCAAAATGCTACAGTATAGACA
This sequence comes from Lignosus rhinocerotis TM02, assembly GCA_000743315.1. Classification (NCBI taxonomy): domain Eukaryota; kingdom Fungi; phylum Basidiomycota; class Agaricomycetes; order Polyporales; family Polyporaceae; genus Lignosus; species Lignosus rhinocerus. The sequence goes on from KN050108.1 coordinate 16,053, forward strand.
AGTGCAATTGATTGATCGATACAAGACACCCTAGCTTAGAGAGCATGTCTACAATTGCTTGCAAGTTGCAAGGTGCAATGGACCAAGCACAAGACAGGCTCCGAGTCAGGCCGCTCCACACACATGGTGGTCGGGTGCCGCAAGCCTTGCACAGCGGCGAGTGCACATGTGAAGGTAGAGAAAACAAGGCCATCATACATACCAGTGTCACACCCTCAAGTCCACATGTCTATGAGGAAGTGAGTGGGTGCATAGTGCGTACTATAGACAAGTGCAATTGATTGATCAATACAAGACACCCTAGCTTAGAGAGCATGTCTACAATTGCTTGCAAGTTGCAAGGTGCAATGGACCAAGCACAAGACAGGCTCCGAGTCAGGCCGCTCCACACACATGGTGGTCGGGTGCCCACGAGCAGTTTCAGGCAGTCCAAGCCAGTGCCCTCGATCGAGCTTCTCCGTGATTGCCTCGTCCGACAGCTTGCAGTCTGCAGATGTGCTGTGAAAGTTGCCAGTTGCCAGTACGGGGGACTGGCACAGGTCAGCCAGTGGCGCCATACGTGCGTGTGTGTACATATGACATATGTACAGAAGACAGAAGACAGAAGATAGATGACAATTGTCTCTGTGCATGATGATCGATGATCTGCCGGGCGTATGTACCTTGTAGAAGAAGGCGTAGCTCAGATTGTTCTCCAGGCTTCGAGTCGTGCGCAAGTTCAACTTGGCACCATCCACATTCGTTGAGGAAAGTGGTGTACATAGTTCATCCCCTGCCCATGATATGACAACAGCACATACACATCAGTGCACTAACCATGGTCAGAAGAGAGAGTGCGCTCACGAGGACGGCCATCCTGCGCCTCGAGCTCTGATGGGGATGCCGCAGCGCAGAGCAGCTGTGACGTGAGCGTGTATGGCTTGCCACTGTTGTTGCGGAAGTTGAACCGGGGGCCCAAGCGGGTGGTGGCCTATTTGGTGGGGTTCGTGATCCGGCTGTGAGTGTCCATGTTCAGATGGGTGATGGTACGAGCAGGTGCGAAAGGGACTGAGTGTGGAGTGTGGAGTGCGGGCGGTTGCTGCTGAGTACTGAGTTGCGGTCCATTGGGACTCAGAGCGGCCTTTTAGATCTGGGACGGAGCGAACATGTTGACCCCCTTGGAAGCTCAGCAGAGGAACATGAAATGGAAACCACTTGCCTAGGACCACTAAGCCAAAGCAACAGGAGGTTAGACCTCGTCTACACTGGCAGAGAACATAATGGTTAATTATACAGGGAGTTTCAGAGGGGTCTGCACAGCGGAATGTGCCATTCTGGAGACACTCACCTGAGCACAGAGATGTGCCAGCTTCAACAGGGCATACCCGCAATAGTGCTGCAAGTGTCTCTGTGCAGCACTGAGCAGGTATGTTTCAATGCAGGGCGGCATTTTGCCCAGAATCCAACGTCTCAATCTGTGAGTGAAGATTCGGATGAAGTGGAACATGTCATGACCACATTCCCAGGACCCTATCATTTCCCTTTCCCATGGTGTGCCATCTAGTTTATTGTCCTTTCTCATTGTTCTCTTCCATTGTTTCCTTCCTTATTGTTTATTCCTCCACAGCTTGGTAGTTACTCATGCGTGCCTTGGACCTTATTGTTCTGATGTACATATATACCGCTTCTCTGCAGTTTGGAGACTCAGTTTTGACCTCTTGTCTCCAGGTAAGCCCCCGATGTATTCCCCTGTAGCTACATGCTTGATACATCTTGTCCCAAGCCCTATTGCTGAGCCTTGCTCCACTACGCTGCACAAGCCTCAGTCAACTCACCCTTGTCCCTCAGGTTTGTCCCCCTACTCTCGCTCGACCCTAGGTCACAACACCAGACTCCAGTACCCCATAGCCCATCCCCAACTGTTAGGACTGTACGGCGTGGTGGAGGACCTAAGTCCGGTTGGTCCGAAGTCTGGACATGTGCTGCGGAGGGTGAAGACTTTGGCAAAGCTATGAGCAACACACCTGAGTTCCACCCGTGGGTGTTCTATTTGGGATGGGGGTTGGAGACAGGCTATGGGGTACCAGAGTCTGGAAACGGATGTCAAGGTGAGGCCAAAGAGATAAGTCAAGAGACTCAGAGGGTGCAACTTAGTCGGAGTCATGCGGAGGCTTGAAGGCAGAGAGGGAGAGAATGTGATTGATAAGGGGTACGGAGGGGGACTGAGGAGTAAAAGTAAACAAGATATTCAAACTGAGGAAACTTCACTGCTACGCTATGGACTTATATATGTAGGTCTGGGACCGAAGTCTGGGACAGAGTGTGCGGGGCTGTACTATGGGCACACTGGGGAAACATTGTAATTAAGACACTGGAATAGAGTGCGGGACGGGAAAGGTAAGACATGGAGTGGAAGGTGAGGCAAAACCAGGGTTCACAGAGTGGGAGGATGTCTCGGGAAGAGTGAGTCGAGTGGGATGGGAACCCAAGTCCGGGACAAGGAAGTATAGTAAGGTTAAACTTAAGTGGGAACAAGGTAGAGATAACGTAGCATAAGCAGGAATGGTAAGCCAGGACCCCTGAAATTGTCTATGGGAGGCCAGCTGATAGACCCTCTAAATCTGCCCCTCCACATCCAGACAGAATCTGAGTATTTTGTCCGGATTTTTGGCTGGCTGACCTCAAAACTTGGTTTGTGTCCAGCTTTTTTACCCAGCCCCTTTGGGGCTGGTCTCTGTCCGGATGGTGCGACCAACCCTGCCAGCACCATTTTGTTGTCCAGACTCTACAGCCAGCCCACCAGATATAAAGGCACCACTACATAGTAGATTGAGTAGTCATATAGGATACATAAGAACGTGTCTCTAGCTAAGCAATACTCTCAGCCTAACGTGTTCTGCCACTTACAGACGAGCCTGACAGCATTGTTAAGGCTACTTGTGACCTTCCACAGCGCAAGAAACACCTGCACATCTGTTTCTGCAAGCACGGCATTCCCGCTCTGTAGAGCAGGTGAGTCCAGTAGTGTACAGAGTATGGCAGGTGTTGTCAGCAGGCAAAACCGCCTAGTGAAGAATGGTGCTGTCTTGCTAGATGTCTCTCTGAATTGTGTACCATAGATGTGCTTGAATGCCTGAAGTGCCACATTCGCGATTGCCCCGATTGTGGTACAAGTGTCAACAGAGCAGTGTTTGCCCTGTTTGCCACCGGTTTTTGAGTAGACTGCCAGAACTGCAGAGAATGATGAATGCATATATAGTAAATCAATGATATACTGTATGCATCATGACTGTGCCTCCAAGACAAAGGTCGGGAGTTGTTCTGATTTGAATGTCTTCTTTGTGCCGATCCATTCTGTGTCAATGAAGATTGTGGTGGGTGCATCAAGATCTTCCGCCATTGTGAAGACAGATCTAGGTATGCTGAGAATGTGAAAATGCTTGCCCCTATGTTGAGTCATGTTTCAAAGCTGCGCACCAATTAGGCATTGACTAGAAGAGCATAGTATAGTGAATAATTGGTCATATTGACACTAAGATTGTATCTATTGGGTCCCTTATTGTGAACTGCTCCTACTCCTTATCTTCTAGTAGACTAAGACATTATCTTGAACAGGCCTCATCTGACCTGGTCTGGCGTGGCATCTGGATGCCCCAGAGTTACCTCGCACTTGTTGGGCAGAACATGTCCAGACTTTTGGCTGGGTAGAACCTCATTTTTGGACCTCTGGGTCTGGATGGGTGGTCGTTCTAGAGGCCAAAATCTCCAAATCATGTCCGGACTTGCGGCTGGGAGCGTATAGGGAATTTCAGGGGTTCTGGTAAGCCGGAGTATGGAGTACAGAGTACAGAATATGGGGAATGGGGTGTAACAACTGAGCGTCAAGGGAGTAGGGAACTCACGGGACGAGCAGGGGTGGAGACGAGTCGTGCGCAGCGAGCATGGAGCGAGGCTCGACGGTCAGGGCTGGAGACAAGGTATATTGAGCTATTGTCTACAGGGGAGGTACAGGGGGGCTTACCTGGAGACAAGAGGTCAAAACTGAGTCTCCAGGGTGCCAGCACTACAGTATATATAACTACAGGCACCAAGGACAGTAGGGTCTGAGGCGCTGGGAGGCATCAGCATCATGATGGGAAGATGTAATTGAAACATGATGAGAGATGCATCCGGAACACGATGAACAATGGATAATCAAAATATGATGCAGGTGAAACGATGAGTGCAGACCTGCTACAAGGAAGGGGAAAATGATGGGTCCCAGGGATACGGTCGTGACATGGGGTACGGAGTAAGAGAGGTGCGGGGAAGGTGTACGGAGTTCAGGGTAAATGTCCGTGATGTGGGTTACGGGCCGCACGGACTGTAACACCAACCTCCATCCCAAATAGAAGGCCCCCGGGCAGAACTCAGGTGCATTGCTAATAGCTTCACTGAAATCTTCACCTCCTGCGGACTTCAGACTTCCCAAACTTGTGGACTTCAGCCGCGCTGCACAGTCCTAACACATTGCCTTATTGCGTGACCATGTCATTGATTAGCAGCATGACTCCCATACATCACTCTTCAACTCCAAATCAAAATTCTAGAGGTCTTCTGTCAAAGGAGAAAGATCAGAATGGATATACAGGTAAAATGCGATAGAGAGCAGGTCTGAGGAGCATATTCAGCACGCTCATAAGTTCATGTCAACTGACGCAGAGTGCCATGTCTGGCTTGTAGAACAAATCTGGTCAAGACTGCCTGCCTGCATCACAAGACAATAGCACCACTCGGTATTGCTATACATGACCTATCCCGATACCATCATGCGTTGTCTGGTAGCAGATGCGCGCCCAAGTCACGAAGGTTCTAGGGGGCGACGGCTGTATATTGGCAATGCTGTAACAGCGAGCATGGCAACGATACATACTCCAATAAAGGCAGGTCTACATGTTCAAGGTGATATGACTCTACTGAATGTTGTACCCGATCAGGCTTCTGCGACCGATTATTTCGCCGATCTAGAGCACATCATGAGAGGAAGAAGAGAGATGAATGCAGAAGAAACATGCCTTGAAGATACCATAAGCCTCGACCGCGTAGATACCGACCTTCGCCAAGTCGCCAGACCGCAGAAACTCGCGCCAGTACTGTGTGTTGCGTGCCTGCGTCCAAAGTGACGAGTAGACAGAGGAGAACGCCGAGAGCGGAGGAGGTTGAAGGCGTTCCGCAACATAGACTTGCTTAAGGACCTCCCGGAAGACAGCGAAATTGTATGTCACGGGTGCACGGTAGGCTGTAGGGTGTACAAGAAACACTGTCAGTTTGAGCTACCAGATGGGTGAGCATGGACCGGCCAATGCACTCGAAGCCGACGGAGGTGGAGCCAGCAGAGGCATGAATAGGACGCGAGAAGGCAGACAGCACGCACATCCCAGCATAGTAGCCGCCCTCTCGCCGACTGGACCGAGAAACTTCTTGCCAGTGTCAATGGCCCGACCCAAGCCCTTTTGTACGGATGCGAGAGCGTCCTGGGCCTTTTTCTGGACCTCCTCCGTGCTGGATGTCGATGACGCGAAGCGCTGCTGGTGCAAACGAGGATTGGACTGGGGAAGGCGGCGAGGGCGTGCAGCCTGCGCCAGGCGGGCAGATATGGGGCGCACCATGGCTTCGAGGGCGCACAAGGAAAATGAGGTGGTGGTCGCTGTTAAAATGACGAGACCGTCGGTCGAGACAGTGACGAGCCTTCCCGACCTCCAATTTACTCACAGATCGGCAGTTTCCGGAGCCGGACCGTTAGTTCCCTGAATCATAATTTATTACTTATGCCACTTTGATGCCTTTATCCAATGCACGGCCCGTCCTACACTTTGTTCAGACTCGGTATAATATCAACAGGGACTGGTGTACGACTCGAGCTGACCTGGTTTTGTGATTGGGCGGACGGCGGGCTATCTCGGCAGTCCGAAGATGTAAGTTGCCAGTCTCATGGGGCGCTACTACCCATTCATGGTAACAAACCCCTACTAAGTACAGTCATCTTGTTTCGTGAACGTGAACGTTTTGAACTTTGGGCTTCAAACTTCATCTCATCCACGATGGCTGCTAACACCTGGTCTCTAAAACCCACCGATAAGGACAGTCTCGTCAAGGCTGCATTCGAAGGTATGTACAGCCTTCAAGGACATCCTCAAGGACATCCTCCTAAGGCTTATCTCGCAACATCATGATCATGGTCTGCTCTTCGCAGCGAGGGTACTCGCGCTACTCGAACTTCAGAGTTGGCGCAGCACTATTGACTACGACAGGTGAGGTTATCAAGGGTGCGAACATCGAGAATGCATCGTACGGTACGTCACCGCCCTAGGAGTGAGCGATAAACATTGATGTGACATCGTAGGTGGAACTATCTGCGCCGAGAGAACCGCATTCGTGAAAGCCGTGGTGGGCAAATAGCTATGATTATTCTATTCCTATCTCACACTTGACCTCGCAGAGTGAGGGAAAGCGATCCTTCATCGGGCTGGCAGTCGTCACGTTGAGTTATCTGCTATCCACAGACATACGATGATCATGACTCGCGACTGGCTGACACACCCACAGCGACGTCAAGTCGACGATCTCGCCATGCGGAATGTGCCGCCAAGTTATACGCGAGTTCTGCGCTCCCAGCATGCCCATCCTCCTCGTACCCGCGGACTATGAGCAGCGACTTGCCGACGGAGCTGCGCATGGCGGAGTCAAGGAGACCAGCATCGGCGAACTCCTCCCAGACAGTTTCGGCCCAGAGGACTTGGATCGTCCGAGAGTGTAGTAGGGAGTGATCGAACAAAAATATGAGGTTCTTGGCCCATATCTTTCGTTACGAGAGAATACTGATGATATGAAATTTACGTAGGACACAATCCGAATTGTACAGTAAAATGTATGACTGTTGCACTTGAGTATCCAGGACTCGTACAAGGTGGTTCGTGTAAAAAGAAGAGTAAAGTCGTAAAGTCACTCTTCAACTGCGATGTTTGCCTACATAGTTCAGGAGGCAGATCGGCTGGATCCCGAGGTGCGTCCTAAGTGTGTCTTGTGCCACTCTGAGAAGTTCGCATCCAGAAATGACGGTCTACGCATCGCAGATTGCTCCAAGTCCCTTCACGTGTTATCCAAAGGGGGGATTTCAGAAGTATTCCCCTCGCCATTGTGTTGTACTTAAATCAGGCTGCGCTCACCGCTGAGATCCCCGAGGCTTTTCAACCGCTTCAACCTATCTAGCTTCGTCTTCCCTCAATCCATCGTCATTTGGTGCATTCGAATGTGCATCACACTCACGGTCTATCTTGATCATAATATATATAGAATCGTTCCCCCCTGGGATTGCGACCCCGTTAACGCTTACACCATTCATGATTTACTATGTGTCATGGGCACCAGCCGTGTCTGATAATGCGCACTCGCCTTTGGGATTGTTCACCCACTTGAGCCAGATCAATTGCGACTAGCATACAAGGTCATACAAGCTACACATCGCCCTCGATCCCATCGCGCTGGAGCTCCAAGTTCTTCCCAATTCATCGCACACGCATGCACCGGTGTCCGGGAAGGAAGAATAATGAAATCTTTCAGTGCCGTGCTGCCAGCTGCCACCATCCTCGTGTCGTACGATGCCAGACTCCAGTGTTACCGAAGCCCAACGTCTTAGTGCGATCTTGCTGTTTCGCGACCCTGCGATATACTCAGCTTTCCTCACGCTGTCTATCTACGTATCAGGCCGACGGTGAACGTCCCTCGTCTCCTCACCATCTTCCCAGTCATATCTAGGCCTCAACATCTCTCCAATGCCCGTCCGTCGTCTTGTCTCCTCGACAGGCCCAGCCCCCTCACTGCAGCAATGCTCTTCTCAGGGCCCTTCCTCCTCGCCCTCCTCGCCGCCGAACGGCGCGCGGCACGAGGTTCTGAGACTGCAAGCCACGCTAGCACGTCTTCGGACGGTCCGTTCTCTCATAGTGTTCGAGCGAGTCGTCGGTTCCATCGGTGCCACGGTCACCCAGGCCATGACCCCGACTCAGATATCAGACCTAGACGACTCCAAACTTAACGGAATCTCTTCACGGGCGCAGTCCTGCGTAGGCGGCGAACACGCTGCTGGCGGGATGGGGACGCAAGGCAGCGAGTGGTCTGCAAGTACAAGATGGTGGAGCTCATGCCGCAGATCTGACGCATCCGCGGGCTGCTGCTGAAGCTTCAGAAGCGGACGTTGGCGCAACTTCCGCTGAAGAGCGTATGAGATGTAGAATCCGTGTGGTGGTCCTGTGTCCTTGTGTTTCACCTACACCACTCAGTGGGCACTCCTCGATGCGCTCGAGAATCTGAGAACTCCCGAGAAGACGAAAGGGCCGCATAAGTCTGAAATGAATCTTCTCACAAAGTAGCTTCGCACGAAGATGTGGACTACTCTCAAATCAGGTCAGGGAGTCAAAAAGAGTAACAGTGCTAGAGATCGGGCAAAGAATACTTCGGGAAAAGGATGGAACAATGACCCCACATCGGGTAGATTCAAACTACCAAGCTCACATTTTATGTATTCTCATTCGTTGCAAACAGAAAGTATGACGTACAGCTGACGAGGTAAAACGGCAACCAACAAGTGAACTCCATCAAACCGTAAGGAAACAGCAGCACACACCAGATTCGTTCGACTTGGAACCATGCAGCATTGAACACCCCCAACTGTTGTTCACAGGCCTTCCGTGAACCGGCTCTGATTCTGTCCGTTAGCAGCATCATGCTCTGCGCCATCTTCGACAGGCACATGAGGCGGCCGTCCCTCTGGAGCTTTCTCCTGCTGGCGCTTGCTCGGTCGCCTCGACACGTTCGCACCGTCACCATTCGAATTATTGGGCTTCTTGTCAACCTGCGATGCACGTACCGGTGAATGAACCCACAAGTCAGCCACCGTTTGTTCACGATGCAAAACAGAGCAGGAGCTCTTACAGGATATCCGTTCGCGCCGTACTCCATCTCGCGCGCGGTCGGCCCGTGGCCGTGGTTGGAGTACTCGGGGGGGCCGGGCTCGTCCTCCGCATCTGCCACGTCCCGCGCTTCGACGTAGGCCGCGTCGTCCTCCTCGTCCTGCTCCTCTTCGATGCTCGACCCCTCCTCCTCCGTGTCCTCCATTCCCTCATCCTCGCTTGTGTCCCCCGCCGCACGCACCGCGGCCGCAACCGGGCCCGAGCGCTCCATCTGCTCGCTCGCAACGAGATACCGCGCGCAGAGCATCCGGATGTCGTTCCACCACTCCATCATGTCATCGTGTGAGCGCGCGCGGAACGCCCATGCGCGCCCGCTTCCGTGCCCGCGGCGTGTCAGAGAATCGCGCAATCCGCGGAGGGAGCCCGAGCGTGTCGCACCCGTTCCGTCCTTCCGCTCCTCGATGTGGAACTTGTGGCTCTTCCCGCTCGTGGAGGACGGTGGGCCGAGGGTGCACATGGGAAGAAAGAGGCTGAATTGTGGGCGGTCAGCAAGAGCGGGGTCAGACGAGGCGTATTCATGGAGGAAACCGGCAGGGGTGAGGACGTAGTATGCTTCGCGGTAGGTGCGGGTGTAGCGTTTCTTGCGCTCGAGCATGCCGGTGTGGACGGGAATAACGCTCGGATCGTCCTTGCTGGGATAATTTATGACCTGTGGGTCACGCAGAGGGGTCTCTGGGTCGACGAGGTGATCTTCACGGGCCGCAAACGATATCCACTCGCGATCAGGAGGTAAAGCTGACATATCGCGCTGGAGATTGTTCCATAATTCGCCGACGCTGTTGTCCATGCGAGTGCGCCATTCCGCGAATGTTGCCCACGCGGACTGCAATGCCTGAATCAGAGAAGCCTCGAACATAGCCGAGGATGCTTGAGTGAGAAGTAAGGACTTCTGCAAAGCGTTCTCTGTGTGGACCTGCTTGACAAGTTGACGAGCGACAGCCTGGTTGGCGACATACGGATCGGTCCTTGCCGTCACGTTGAGAGGGGTGTTCTTCAAGACCGATACATTCGTACCCAAATCTCCAATCAGTTTCGCGGAGAGCTCTCGTTCCTTGGCTACGGAAGTTGCGAGTTTTCCTGTATCATTTTGAATGTTCTAAACAGGGGCATGTGGTCAGCAGCGAGTCGAAAGACCAAAGGCACGTCAGAGCGAGGTTTCTAAAGGCATTTCCTGACACGCATGATACTATCTGGATCCTTCCAGAGTGCATGTGAGCCATTTCTGCCGTCGGTGCTTTCCAAAGGCATCAATGGGTTTATGACTACAATGACGATATAACACCGTGTCCGGAATAGATAACAGGGATCACAGTCATTGGCGAAGAGCGAGAGCTCTGGCTGACAAGCAAGGATTCGAGGAGAGGTCACGGCAGAACACGCATGATTGCGCATTTGTATATGCACAGACACAGATGCCGCGCGTATGCTTACATCACGATGCAGAGTTACTCACCTTGATATGGGCCTTGATCTCCGTCCTGAGCTTCTGAAGATGCTGAACGATGGAACCATCGACAGTGCGACCCAAGTTCGCGTGCTGATCAGCAATAGCGCGTGTCTTGTCACGGATACCATAGAAGACGTCCTGCATTGCCAGGTTCAGTACGAAGGTCCACGTCCAAAGTACTTCTGACTAACCTGAAGTCCACCCTCGCCCAAAAACTGGTTGCCAGAGCGGAAAGGAACCTGAATGACCCCAGCAAGCTTGGTCATCTCGCGTGCGACATTGTTCTCAATGTCCGCGATGCCCTCAAAGTAGGCAATGAGCTGCTTGACGATGGCCTTCCATGCAGTGAAGCGTTCGATGAGGATGTCAGAGGGGCGGAGGTCGTGAGGGGCGATGTTCTTCCTGATGAGAGACTGGCTGCGGGAGACGGTCGAGCCGTGTCTGCTGGCGGGGCGGGAGAGAGACGTCGCGCGGGATATGGAGACGGTTTCGTTCATGGTGTGTGAGGATAAGCTAGTGCGGAGCGGAGGAGGATGGCAAGGTGGTAGATATATGCGCTTGGTCGGTGGGGATGACGCCCATCCTCCGCGCTAACACCCAATAGCATCTGACGTCACCAGCTAGTCCTCCTTTAGTAACTTCCCCTCAGCCATACAGGCAAAGCTACTTGGTAGCGTCACAGCCTATAATTACGTGTGATTATGGGGATCTATAGCTATAGCATTTGCGAATGTTAACCACGTCTCTGTCCAAGACAGCCTATAATTACGTGTGGTTATGGGTATCTATAGCTATAGCAGTTGCGAATGTTAACCACGTCTCTCTGACTGGCAACCTGAAGAGATGCCGACAGGGTAGCAATTGTTCAACGTACTTTGAATCTCTGATATACCTGGCAGGTATCAGATACTTCAAGGATTAATGTGAGTCAACATGCTGCCAACAGCTACCATTTACCGATATTTCTACATATACAACTCATGCCCAACGCAAATTTCTGATATACCTGGCAGGACCAGGCAGGTATCGTATCGATACTTCAGGGATTAATGTGAGTGAACATGCTGCCAACACCTACCATTTACCGATATTTCTGCATATACAACTCATGCCCAACGGAAACTCCCAGGCTCCACCAGGCCCAACTCATCACAGACCTCGGATTCGTCCTCAATACCGTGATACTCATGTCCTTCGCTTGCAACACCCATCAAAGACCGCATCATAGTGCTTGCTATATCGGCCTGTGCAACGTATACGTGAAGGACTGCAGCATCTTGCGACCTTGTACCAAAGTCTACTCTGTCTAGATGCGCCCGCCGTGAGGCACGAGCGGAGTCCTTGTATTCACTTCCTCCAAGTCTAGCAGCGTCGACGGGGACTTCGACCTAGATGTCAATCCAGACGCAGACGCAGCTGAAACCCCACCGAGCTTCGCCTGGCGCTTTTTGCGGCGTTCGTAGATGACCCGGCCTTTGATGACGTCGATTTGTGCATTGATGTACCGCATTGCGGCCATGGTCATCACGGTGGTGACGACAATCACGACGACCTTTATGATCGTCGTCATCCTCGATACTGTCCTATCTGTGTTCCGCACACGCACAGTGGCCGAACCGAGGGGAGACTCGTCAGTCCGAGTACTGATGACTGGCAGGACCGACGGGAGTATCAGGAAGATGAAGTACGTACCACCGTTCTCGTCGACGGGGGCGCCGCTGTGGCCTGCGGAACCTAGGTAGACGGTCGCAAGTTGTTTGGGCAGCGCAACGACGGCGGCGATCAAGAACGTGACAACGCCCATCCCCGCAGTTGCGAAGATCGCGGTGGTTACTGGACCATGGGTGAAATCAGGGACTGTTCCACGTATTTGAGCAGCTGGTCCTCAACCTACTATGTCCCGGGATGGCACTGAACCGAACTAGGATGGCCATCTTGAGCCCGCCCTCTTGGATGACCGCGGAGAGCAGCGCGTACTGCAGGCTCTTGTCTGCCGCCTTCTCTGCGCGACCTCTACAGCAGTAGCGGAACGTGCTTGCATATGCAAGCGTCAGCACGCCGGCGAATGCCGGCGAGAAGAGTGCCGAGAGAGAGAGGGAGAGTAACTGACTAGTATGTGCAGAGCCACGCCGGCGAGAAGAGTCCGGAGGGAGAGAGAGCGCGCAACTGACTAGTATGTGCAGAGCTCGCCAATGATAGTCCCAGCAGCGACGATGGCGAACCCAATCCCTACCCCCCACACATCCCCACACACAAGGGCGACCAGTTCGTGCCCGATAAGCTAGACAAACATGCAGACGGTGAGCCTCACTCTGCCACTTAGCGTCGTTAATGCATGCCGCACCGGGGGGAATGACAGGATGATCATGATAGCAATCGGGATCAACCACGCGAAAGGAGTTCTGCAGTTCAGAGGAGGAACTCAGCAACATCAACCAACAAAAGGAATGGAAGGGTACCGACTCTCTCAACCACTTCGCTGCCGGAGCGAGCGCATCCACGATCTTGTCTTGCAGCGCTACAAACGTGATGACGAGGGCCAAGATGACGATCGTCACGACAAACGAGACTGGAGATACCAGTCAGCCACACCATCATCCCCCCAGTCAAGACGAAGCATACTGATGTTGCTCCGGTTTTTCCAAAACTTCGGGTCCAAGTATTTCTTGAGGTTGATCGTGCGCGTCCTGCCCGCCAACGCCTCCGTCTCCGACGGCGTGGGGCTTGGTGTCCGCGCAACCTCACGGTAGTCGACGCCTATGCGACTTGCATTATTGTTGGCTAGGAGACTGGGGGGCGGTAGTCGACGCCTGTGCGACTTGCATTCTTGTTGGCTAGGAGACTGGGGGATCCGGTAGGCGGGGAGAACGGTACAGTTTTGAGGCCTGGATCGCCACCAGGAGGATAGAGGTATGCAGAGGCCGCTTGTGGCTTGGGCGCATAGAGGTGAGCCGATTCGTTGCTGAGATTAGGACGTACTTCAGTGAGGAACATTGATTGAGAGGAGGCGACATGACACACCTCATAGTGGTAGTGCTCTGAGAGGACGATATTCAAAGCAGAAGTTGCGCAGAATCCAGGACAGAGAGAGCGATCGTTCACTGGTTTTGAGGGCTGGGGGAAAACGATAGGAGACATGAGAATCGTGCGTGTAGGAGGAGCACTGGTTTGTGCCATCGACAACAGCCTTACGACTTGCGGCGTGCTGGTTTCCGGGGAATGAGCTACAGTACCCTTACCATGTCAAAAATAGAAACAGGCTATGAGTCGCGGGTATGCAACTAGTGGGGAGCCCGATACAGCTCGGAGGCGGACAGCACGTGGGGTATATATGCCCGGGCAGTGAAAGTGGAGCCAACAGGGTGCCCTCCTCACATCTCCCTCCTTGTACAATGCACATTTTGGTAGGTATGTATTGTGGACCTATGGATTCACGCCTTTGTATACGTATGTTTCAGCTAGCGCTATCAGAGACGACGAACGAAGCTCGTTCATTAGGTGAAAAGGACCTATTACGACATCCGTCTTCTCCGCAGTGCTCAGGCTGTCATTCACGGGCAGACCGCTCACGTGGATTGCGAGGAGCGTTCAGGATGAGGAAGTCCGGGAATCAGTCCGCAGGAAAATATGTTGTGCACGTACTGACTGCTGAGTGTTCAACGTCCAGCCCCCATCCATGCCGAACGACGTGCACCGGCGGCGGCACATTCGAGGTGGATGCCGCATTCCGCAGCTAACGCAATGTCTTCTTACAACTACGCAGAACGGTCTTGGCGAATCCCCGGGAACCATGAATGGTATAGTCAGCAATGTATACAGTACAGCCACTCCCAAGTTCGACAAAACTCACACGTTGTTATCAACCTGCCACTAGGCCAGACGCTGCGCGAGCCCACTGATTGTCTACCCGCCCGTGAGGGCGGCCTGGTAAGACTGTGCTTTTGGGTGGGTTCATCGCTATGATGCTTGTCGCGAAATGACGAGGAGTTGAACGATATGCTGGTCAATGGCCATGGGCTGAGAGTTGTTAGTCGTGATGTTCCCTCATGCAGGTAAACGGCAGTGCTCCCGTGACAGCGCTTAGATCTCTCCTGCTTTCCTTTTCACGGACGACTAGTATGACTTATCTAACTGCTAGAGAGAGAAACATATCCGGTGTCCAATGAACCTGTACGATCTTTGCGCGATAGCGCTCACCCCTGCACGGAAGGGCTTGGCGTCCAATCTTCTTCGTAGACTAGTGATTCATCTCCTTCCTCTCATGGGCAACTCGAGACCAAGAATGTCCAGTGAGGACACAGAGAGCATCTACGCGTGTGGATCGATAGGTTCTAGTCCATAAACCCCTCAGACGGATCGTCTGGTCAGTAGTCCGCTTCGAATTCAAAGAAAGGGATTGCGACATTCATTGCAGTTCGTACATGTGGTGCAATGCGGAAGCCCACACGGCCGAAATCCTCGGGCTAATGTGCGTACATCCCTACCGCTAAGTCGTAGATACTCTTGCATTCTGACAGAGGATCACCTGTATGGTAGTACATCAGGAAACCGAGCACTTGATGTCCATGCGTGCGCACACGTGACGCGCTATGCTCACTGGTGGCCATATCGCGCCAGGCAGGATGTGGTATAGTAGTGAGTGAGCATGGTCCGTAGCGCCTGTTGCACCATGGACATGCATGGGCAGGAGTAGCCGTGTTTGTTATCACAAGCGGTCATATCATGGCTGTGAGATAAAGCATGGTCAACTCACATCAGCATAGACACAGTATGATCACACATGACCGTTTGTACCTTACACACTGTACAGATCACAGAGACTAGAACGTCATGTACTGTGGTGCTAAGGCCACTAGAGAATACAATCATTGTACATTGGAATTCTCGGAACAGATGATATACATAATATTACAAGGGCGCAAACCCGTCAGCGGTGTACATGTCATAGTAGACCTCATTGTCGTCCATGTCTGAGCCAGACTCGCCATCATGTACATCACGATAGGTATCCTCGTTGTCCTCGTTCTCCAAGTCACATATCTCAAAGTCCACCTCATTACCCTCGAATCCTTCGTCTGCATCTTCGTCCGCAGCAAGAGCATCTTGCTGGACAGCATCTGGATCATCATCCTGATCATCGAGCTGTTCAAGGTTGGCATCAGCGACCAACATGTTGATGTCTTCCTCATCAAGATAGTCGAGTTCAGGGGGAGAGGCCGGGCGGTTGATGCGCAAGCCATGCCCCTTTGATTTCTCGACAGTGACACCGAGACCGCGGTGGCCAATTCCACCTCCGTGATAACGCATGAAGATATCCCGGTCGGCGAACCTAGCAAGTATGTATGTTAGTGCGAGATTATGTTGGACATAGCAGCATAAGAGGTCTACATTGCCGCAGTGTAGAACTCATAGTCCCACTCATCGTCCTCGACTCCGGGCTCTACGGGGATCTGCCTAGCAAGTGGAGACCGGTCGAGAAGCTCATTGGTCAGAGGGTACTCTCCACCAGGGCAGGGGAGAATGTACGCGGCACGAATGACATCATCGGGGTCCACAAAGCTGAAGGGAGCATTGGCTTGGTCATTCGCCTCCACGAACTGAAGCCGTGGCTGACAGCGATGCTGGAATCCAAAAGGAGGTGGCAGGGAGTCTTCGTCCTTGGCAGCTTCGCGGGTGAACCACCGCACCCAGAGAAAGTTGGTGTCGCGCCACTTGCACAAGACTTGGTCGGTGTCGGGGCCCTGGTAGCACACACGGGCATGAAACACACCAAGAACACGCGCGTACCAGTAAGGAGAGCCCTCATCCCACTCGGGGGAAGGGACCATGATATCCGCCTGACGACATGGGTGTATCACGTCTTGCTCGCGTCGCATGTCATATGTAGTGTAGTTGATTCGGACGTACTTGTGCTGGTAAATTCTGTCCTCAAGGATACGGACGCCATCCAGCTGCTCCTGCGAGAACTCGTCGGCCTCAGCGTACAATGAGTTGCCGCCGAGAATGCGAGCGGTAAGATGCTCGTACAGCCGTGGAATGAAGCCCTACGTGAGTAGTGTTAGCAGTAGCATCAAAGCAATATTGATGTGCGTACCCGAACTGCTGGGTCATTTCTATGTTGGCTGACCCATGTACAAAGATGAATGGGTGTGCGGCGGGATTGGGAGATGACGTAGTGATCTGAGGGAGATGCTCGAGCTCGGGGTAACTGCTTGAGCTGCATCCCAAGCCGCTCAAGTGATTCTGCTTCCGCAATAGAAGCACGTCTCTCCTGCTCCTTGCGCAGGGAAGGGACAACATAGTCATCGTGTGTGCGCCAGCTCGCAACCAATCCACGCTTCTGCTGATGAAGTGCAATCTGCCGCTCATAGTTCACCTTGTTGGTGCGGTCGTAGATGTGCTTGACATGCCGGTGCTCTAGCTCACCCTAATAGAGTCGTCAGTAGAGAGTTAGAGAAGCGAGTGGCCAAGTACAACGTACCACCTGGGTAGTGTAGTTGTCCGTCGTCCCGGAGCGCCGGATGTAATTGGGATAGTCTCCGAGGCTGTAGTACTTGAAGGTATTGATGACGTTGAAGCTGACTGGACGTCTAGCACCATCCCCAGGTTTGGAGCCACCTGGGCGTGTACGTGCACGGCGGGCGCGAGCCTCAGTCTCACTTGGAAGCTCAAATGTGGGGGTGCGAGCGCAGGTGGTCGAAGCGAACCTTCGAACAGCCTCATACATGTGTGACGTTGCCAGTTCGAAGTTGCGCAGAGTAACTTCATGGTGCATGCGCAGCTTCGCAAGCGCGTGCCAGTTTGAGAGTTCAAAGAGCATGTCCGCTATGACTGTGTCATCCTCCGGAGGGAGGAGACCCTCGATGACCGGCATGATGACCTGATAACTGGATTAGACACATGCCTAGCTCAGGTCAGTTTAACTCACTATCAAATAAGCCTCGTAATCATGCGCCGCCATTCGCTTTCGAGTGGACGCATCTTCATAGAACCTGCGGATACGATCCCGTCCCCATTTAGGCATGAGGCGCATTCTACAGGATGTGAGTAACGTATGACTAGCTACATGAGCATCAAACCTACCGGCGATTGAACTCCTTGATCTGCTTGTCACCCTGCGCATGGATGAGCCGGACAAGGTGGTCAAAGATTCCACGCCAGACTCCGAGTTCAAACTCATGCATCAGATCTGGCGAGAGGATCTGATATGAGTTTATGCCATGAGGCGAGAGGCGGATTGAGAAGGCATTCTGAAACATGTTCTGTTATATGTAAGTGGCATTGAAAGAGACAAAAGATAGACGTACCTGAGTCGGCGTAAGGGAGTACTTGCTGAGAAGATCTTTGACGCGCTTGCCAGCCAGCGAGAATCCTTTCTCGAATATGAGCTTGCGAGCTTTTCGGATCCTTGCGTGAGTGGCAGGATCGTCTTCGCGGCAGACTGCACGTCGCAGAGCATCTGCCGGTGTGCCAGCCTCGCACAACTCACTCTTCTCTACAAGGGAGAGTGGCACCATGTATGTAGAGTTTGGCTTGAGTGCAGAGATCTTCACTCTGTTCCGAAGCAGCGTCAGTCATATTCACAGAGTAGTATAGGGTTTCCGGGCATACTTCTCCATGTAGTCAGCGGAGTATGTAAATACCCGTAGGAAATAGCGACGCTTGATGTTGTCACCACCCTCGGCAAGAATACCAGTCGCATAGGCATCCATGAACTTGTCGTTCATGAGAACAAGCCAGATTTGGCAGAATAGATCCCGACGGCAGAAGCGGATGACTTCGGCTGTCAGCTTGTCGTTGTATACTCTCTCGTATTCATCTGTGAAGCTATCGGGTAGCTATGGTCTTTGTTCAGTTGTGTGATATCGGATAGCGGAAAGATGGATGGATACACACATCTGGAATGTACGCAACATGATGTGCTGCAAACTCCGTCGGACGACCGCGAATGTACTTTGAAAGTGCGCCAATGTAGAGGTAGATTGGCCAGAGCTTGGCTGATCCAAAGCTCGACAGGACGGTTTCATCTGACCAGAAGAGCAGAGGAAGGACTACATATTCTATCTCTGAGTCATCACCGGGAATGCGGTCCATCTTCCGGACGACCTCATCTTCCTCAAGCATGGCGTTGGTATTGTAGCAGTCGGTGAACACCCGCAAGGGTGGTGGTGACGAGTTTGTTGATGATGATGCATCTATGGAAGGTAGTCAGTCAAGTAATAAATCTGTGTCGCACCACGCATACCTGACACTGGAGACGTTGCATCCTGCGGAGCATCCGGAGGGACCCAATACATCTTGTTAGGTACAAAGTGGTAGCTGCAGGCGAAACGCGATGTCTTGTCTGTGATGCAGCCAACCACAAGATCGACAATGTCGCGACATTGGAGTCCTGAGACCTCAAACTTGGGCACCAAGTCCTCAGATGGCGCTGAGAACTTGGTGCAGGGCATGGGAACGTAGACAGATGTGGTATACCATCCATGCTGTGGGCGGAATATGTTCTTCTCCTTGCCCCAGATTTCCAGCATGCGCTCGGCCTTCCGCGCGCTGAATCCCTCAAGCTCCTCGGGAGAGAACCCCTTCGAACGTATGATGTCTAGTAAATCGTCAAACCTCTCAAGGGACAGGACCTCAGACCCGCGGCCATAGAACCAGTCAACAAGGCGGAACCGTGTTGCACTGATGCCAAAAGGGCCGAACAGTGATGAGTCACCGGTATCATTGACTGCCGTGGACACTTGTGTCAACCAGAAGATGCTTGCAGAGCCCGAGTCTGCCTGCTTCGGCCGAGCATCTGCCCCCTCTACACCAAAGCTGTCCAGACCAGGAGCGTCACAGATAGACTCGAGGGAGAAGTGAAGGTCGGGGTCATTCTTTGGAACCCGGTGGAAGACACGGAATAACCCAAAAGCGTCTATGGATGTGTTCTTCCCTTCTGTTAGGGTCTCCGGAGGGTCGGCTTCGGCATCGCCTCCAGGTGATGAAGGCTGAGGGGAAGGTGAGTTGGACCCATGTGGGAAGATGGAGGTCCAGTCCGACAGACTGGTGCTCGGACCCGAGGGGACATAATCTTGATAACGTCTGGCCGGAAAGCGGACAGCTCGTCCGGAGCGTGTTGATATGGTAGGTGCTGGCTGCGACCCAACAGGAGGAGCCTCAGCAGGATCTTGTGCATGTATAGATGAAGCTGCGGGGTTGTTGATGGCACGCGCTTGTGCCGAAGATGTTGCGGCCCGGGGAGGACCTGAGCGCAATGCAAGCGAAGAAGGTGGGGGCATGCTGGTGTTGTTGTTGTGAGTATTGAACACGGCCTTTGGCAGACGTCAGCGTTGGGACAGGACAGACCAGAACAAGCAGTACGTACATTGTCTCTGAGATCTACATGTTCCTCTTGCTCGGCACGAGACTTCTTGCGCTGAGCACGTTCGGTGGTGAACTTGCGTTTATTGAGGTTCCGTGAGATGATGGCAAGCTCAAACTTGCACTTGTGCATGGACAATGCGCGAGAGCTTGCTGCCTTGAAGTTGCAGCCTGTGTTTGGGCAATGCAAGGCGGTAGACATGGGGTGGGATGGGGGAGGATGGGAAACTTCGGGAGACGTAGGTAGTCCTTTGAGCACTAGATGAGCAGTGCTCAACGGACTAAACACAGCGACACTCGTACCTTCTGAACGTGAGACTGTCACACCTGCGCTGAATTTGGGGCCACAATTGAAGGCAGCAAGTCTTGGTGCGTGTCTTGTGAGATGGCCTCCAATCACCTGGCCCAGCAAAAGCCTTTAGCTGCTTAACAAAAACTGTGGTGCGGAAGAGGAGACAACAGTGGAAAGTGGGACGAGGCAGAGAGGGAGCGTGCCAGCTGATCAAGTTCAACGCGTCGAATGCGCGCACTATTGGATGGGGTTCACATCATGTGATCGTAAAGTACGTGCTGCTCACTCCTCCCCAGAGACATTCCTACCTTATCGCGATTGCCATCATAAGGATGCCTATATAAACCCACCTTCGGAGCCACTGGACGACAACTCTTCGTTTTCTCCTGCCACCACACTCACCATTCCAATCCCTTTCTACCATGTCTTGCAGCAACAATCAGAGGCACAGAGCCACCAGGGGCAGCCGCCAGCGTGGCCAGACCCGGCAGAGGATAACTCCACCACCCCCTCCCCCACCTCCACCACCACCGCCGCCTCAGCGTTCGCCCCCACCTGAGGAAGAGGAAGAGGATGGCCCGGATCCCAAGCGACCTCGCACTGACTGCGCACCCTTCGATGAGGACTGGGTCGAGGCGATCCGGTCATTGGATTCACGAGCCAGGTATGTCCGATGTCATGTAACCTAAGTCAAGCACCCATACAAGTCCGCATATAGTGTACCCACCATGCTTGACAACGGGTACAAGCACCTGTATGACGAGGTCCGCAACATTACTCGCCTCTGTGGTGGCGACTCCGCCAACTATGCCAACATCCTTAGCAAGGGCATCCAACTCTCCAACCTTGATCATGACGACCCTGAGCATCCATACTGGTGAGTATATGCACATATTCTCTGCATCTGAGTACGCATACACCTCCCTTCATGTGCTTCTAGGAGCGCAGAGGAGTATGACGCCACTGCTGAAGCATACATGCTCTTCCCCATATTTGTCGAGTACTTCCCTGCCTTCGAAGAACACATCGACTTTCTTGCAGAGAATGACTTCCTCGTCCAGAAGATTGCAAAATTTGTATGTCATTTGCTCATTCTATTTAGCTTTCCCAATACTCATCCCAAGGTAGTGCACTCAGGTCGCCAAGAAGTCCCGCACAGATGACCTTGCCCGCGTCAAAGATCATCTCTTTGTTGTCGCCAGATTTAAGGACTCAAAGCTTGCCACCAAGCCAAACAGAGGATTCAACCATGTCGAGTCCGCCAAGCCCATCTTGCCACCTCGCCACCTCGCCAAGTTTGATGAAGATCCTATGGAGTATGTCGCTCAGACAATATCTTGTTTACTCCACTGACTTTGGCTAGGTTCTGCCGCCTCGTCAAGCACAACCAGATTCAGTTGTTCTCTGAGGACTGGGGGATGTATCTGTACGACATGGACCTCTATCGCAAGGATCAGCAGAAGCCTGGATTTCTCAAGAGTCGCTTCCTCGAAAATGTGAGTGTTTTGGTGCTATTGTGTCGCAATAACCTGATGGAGTCTCCGCAGATGGTGAAGACAGTGTTCACAAGCTTCTCATCTACCGACTGTGCCGAGCCGAAGAGCAGCTCCGGCAAAGGTCAACCTACCGTTGCTAAAAAGCATGGCATGACCAAGATTACCCTCCATGCCGTGCTATACGTTGCGGTCCTCGTACGCCGTTATGCATGATCCTCCGCCTGCTCCAATCACTAATCTAAGTGATTCCAGTGCCGCTTTGCATTCACTTCATACGACGAGTACACCGATGAGGACGGCGACTTGTGGAACGCCAATGACTTTGTCCAGTATATTCTTACGTTCATGCACCAGAACGCTGACTGGGTTGATGAACTTACCCAGTGGTGGAACGAGTAGGATCATTGATTCACAACTGTCCTTTGGATGACGTGCTAACTGTCTTACCTAGGAAGATTTTCGGACAGGGCAACAACGACAGCGAAGAGACGCGCCGCGAGCGCGAGTTGACGTCGTTCCGTCGGGCAATGGCCAGCGAATGCACCGGGCGCCGTAAGCCCCCTACTCCTCGTTCTCGCCTCCCGTCACAGGCCCCGGGATAGGCGGCTGAAGAGACCGCGCAGGGGTAGTCGTGGCGCACCCGGTCACGTATTCGCGTGTCCCGCTTGCCCTCTTCTGCACCCGCATTATTCCGCCACCTCGTTCTGCGCGTGTTGCGCTCACTCCGTTACAGACCCACGTCGTCTCGGCCGCACCTCGTCTCAGACCCATGCCATCTCACACCCGCCTCGTCTCGCATCGTCTCACATCCACCTCGTCTTGCTCTCATGTACTCGCACTTGCCTCATCTCGCACTCATGTCAACTTGCACCGGCCTCGTCTTGCGCTTGCGTTGGCTCGCATCACCTCTGTCTCGGGCTCGCTTTATCTCGCGCTTTCTCGGTTCCGCTGTTATACTCAGGCTTGCCGTGTCTCACGTTCCCCTTGCTTTGCACTTGCATGCTCATGTGCTCCGGTGCTCGCGCTGTCTCGCACTTGTATGTCCCTACTTAGACCCACACGAGTTTTTCGTGTCCTCGCTCACCCTCTGCTGACACCGTGCCACTTACTGCAATTTCCCTGTCACTATACCGCATGCTGATCATACTGTAGTCAAGTCTGCCGTGTATGTTACCATTGCCCAGGAATAAAGAATAGTTTGGCTCCTATTATTTCAGCGAATTCAGCAGGTGCCGGTGTAAGACTGAATAGAGCTCCTAGATCAAGTTCCCCGCCGTTGTTCGTCGTGCAATACCATAAGACGCACCCAGCATGATCAGACTAGGTCTTTCAAAGCCAGAAATTATATCATACATCATCGTCTATAGGTTACGCGTTGCTCATACATGTTCATAGCTGACAATGTACACAGATACCTCTGACCATGTGTTATCTGCAAATGGGTGTGTACTGGGCACGCACGTCCATACACATGGTTCGCGATGTGCAGGCATGACCATGCATGGCCGATAACCGTGTGGGGAGTCGCCACCAGTGGTCATTCACAGGTGATTCTATGGTCATGTGTTAGAACGTGTTAAGTAATACGCTAGTACTGCGTTAGTGGGTGGTCAATGCAGAGGTTAGTGGTCACGCATTACTCTTATGCTCATGTATGACCATGGGGCGTACATGTTCCCTGATGTAGTGGAAGATTCAATAACATGTCGTCGCGTCGCTTTATTTCTGTGCGACGGTGTCCCTGAGTCACGTGCGCGCATGCTCGATATCCTTTCCTAAAGCGGCAGCGACACGTCTAACCCAGATTTTCGCCCTTGCTCTCCTCTCCGAGTCCCTTCCCTGAGTTTCTCTCCTCCACACGGACAACTTGAACTTCACCTCTGTCTCCTTACCTTCCCCTGTCCGCCCTAGGCATACCCGTCACTGGCCTTTCTCTTGTCTCCCTACGTCTCGTAACTCGTCATGAACCCGGCCGTCAACAACCTCGTCATCTCCCTCGGAGCCATGCAAGGTTAGTCTAGACCCTACTTCTCGGTCTGTGGAAGTTTCCTGACCTCACCCGCTATTTCCTCGGGCACTGTCTCCGCTATCTAAATCAACTCGACATACTCCTCGACTGCGAATCTGTTGATGGAATGATCCCTTCTGTCTGGTGTGGGATGTTGGGCATGGGGGTATGACGAATAGTGGCCAGGAAGATTCCGTTCGACGACCCGCAGACGTTGTTGTACGTGCGCATCGCGTACGTGTCGGTGCAGGCCCTCGTCCTCGGCGTTTACTACTACGTCGGCCTGCAGGTGTGTTCTTTTCCTGGGCGGTGGGGGTCTCAACGCTTACGCGACTGCCTGCAGATTAGAAAGAAGAACGACCAGACAGTCCTCAAGTATGGTGCGTCCCTCTCTCTTCCATCCTCTACGTTGAGCCGAAGTTGATTCGGTCTATCGTGCGTCGGAGCAGTTGAGCCTAGTCCCATGGTACGTCTATGCAACTTGCTGGTCAGGGGTGCCGATTGGCTGACAAATGCGATAATTTGTAGGACAAGGATGGCGGCAAGCTCGTAACAACTACTGTACGGGATTACGACCTGCAGGAGACGTCGAAACTCGTCCGTGCAGTGTATTTCGGCTGCGCAATGATGGCGTTCATGCACCTATACATGAAGTACGTGGCCTTCCTCTCTTCTTTCTCTTCCTTATGTCCTTCCGCCTTCATCCTATTCCTCCCTTCTCGACCCCTCTTACAATGTGTACTCCGCTTTGCGATCCTATTCCTCCCTTTTCGACCCCTTCTACAATGTGTACTCCGCTTTGCTTCCCCCGGCTGATTCTCGACGGGCACTGGTGTTGACGTCACGCAAATTTTCGCCTCAGATACACCCAGCCGCTCTTCATTCAGGCGCTCATGGGCCTCAAGACGCTCTACGACGCAAAGCCGGTCGCGATCTACGTCTTTGGCAAGCCTGCAGAAGGCGACCTCAAGCGTCCGTTCAAGGCTGGGGGCATGTTCGGCGCCGCGTCGGACCCGCAGACGGATAAGGCGGCCATCGACGAGGCGGAGAAGCGAGTTGGCAAGAAGGAGGAGTAGAGAGCCTCTCGCTGACCTGCGAGCTTGCAGTGCTCAATGTACGGTATGGGATTTGTTTGTGCGTTATATGTGTCTCCCTCATTATTCCTCGGATGGTGCAAAAGTATCCTTGGTTAATTCGATATCATCACGTTAAGGCACCCAGATTCTGATTGCTAGAGCGGTTAAGAGACAACAGAAGAGGGTACAGGTTTGTGCGTTGGGCGTGCAGTAATATTGACGAATTCAGCGTTCCCGTGTTCATCATTACTCCCGCACGTTGGTCACTTGCAATTGCGGCCCATATACATGTAATCTGCACCCATGAAGACTCTTGTGTGGCTGAAGTAGTGCGAGGTTCGCAATAAGGATGTTCCTTACTTGTGTAGATTTGCACATAGCGATTCCTCAAGCGTTCCAAGCTATGGCGATGATTAATGCGCACATACCGCCTTGCTGGAGGTGAAGTGACAATCGAGGCATGCAGAGCGTGTGTACGCAGAAAGCTGCCAATTCTGGAAGTTGTTACAGTCAGGTCCAACAGGAGTACATAGAGACACGCAATGTGAGCGCGGTCGCTATAATACGGGTCGCCCACAGTCGCAAACGAGGCACTAAGCAAGAGGGGGTGCTACTCGAAAATAAAGGGGGAGTAGACGCCCATGGGTGGTTGTTTGGCTTCGCGTATAGGTACAAACAACTAACCGCGTATTCTATCGCTCAGCGCTGTCAATCTCACTGTACTAGTCGTTTCGCCGCTCTACATACAAGAATATGGACTGACTAGCCAAGACCATCCGTCACACGTCGCAACATATCAGTACCTTGGCTCCATCAACTTGCGCCGCCCGTCGACTATAGTTGACTAAACGCTCCTCCGCTTATTACGGAGCGTTCCTTCGTGGAGCAGGTTGGTGGAAGTCACAAGCAGACTTCCTGATTGTCAACATATGACCCAACTGCCCATGCTCTGAGGGGCGAGTATGCAAAGCGACTGGTCAGTGCTCCTTTGGGTACACCTGATACATCTCACACATCGGCACCTCCCAGGTCTACACCCCAGTGCGGCCCTTCATAAACGTGTCTAACCATTCTGCAGACGTAGACGTAGAATAACATGACAACGCAGCAAGTAAGCTATCCCTCTAGAGTTCGACCGGGACACAGCCAACAGAGATTAAGCCGCCCTGCACAAACACCATGTCAACATACTGATTTAACTGTCCACAATCCAAAAACACACTCACCACATTGTTGTTCTCGCAGCACACAGGCTGAGCAGAGCAAGCGTTCCCACTGCCCACTCCGATTGCCGAGATTGGAGTGCAGTCAAGCCCGAGCTTCCCAGTCACATCCTGCACAACAATCCCGAGCAGGGCCAAGATCGCAGCTCCTGCAGCCGAGTCCGACTGTACTCTTCGTCAGCGCACCGATACACTGCAGAACATTAATTCAAGAGTGGAACATACGTTCTCGAGCTTGTTGCAGCACTGCACAGAGCCCGTGTTGCAGTTCCCGCCGCCAGCGGCCACAAGGGCGGTGAAGGCAAGGGTGGAGATGGCAGCAAGACGAGAGAACATGTTCAAGTTGTTCGAGTGAACAGGCAAGAGTGCAAGAGTGCAAGTGAGGGAGGCTGCGAGTGCGAGTGCGTCGACTGCTGCTGTCTCTCTCTCTCAATGACTGGGGCTTATATACGCTCAGACATGCCTCTTCACACTTCACGGTATGCGGTGCGCGCCGACACTGTCTTGCTGGGTGACGCGAATTAAACAATCTTATGTGTGCCGAGCCTGCGATGCATGGGATCGGGCGGGGCAAACATGCACTTTTGGAGCGGGGCGCGCGTCGGCTGTCAGTGGGCTCATGGTCGCTTAGTGCCCCATGTAACCTGGGTCGCCTGTCAGATTACTGGCCGGACAGAACCGCTATGAATGATGAATTCATTGGACCCTATCTATGATACACATACAGACTGATACAGAGTTTTGGCACGCAGACCCTTCGTCATTATGGTTTCAACCATGATCTCACCCTCACAGCGCACCAACATCCCCGTCGTTCCCGGCCGCACCACTGCTCTCATACTGCCTCCCGCGCTGGTCCGCATACGAACTCGCCAGCTGTTCGCCCATCTCTTGCGAGCCGTTAGGATTGCGTCCGTACGGGTTGAGCGCGTCAAAGTCGCGTTGCGCCTCGTGCGCGAACTGCGCGCGGGTGCCCGGGTCTACGCCTTGCTTCGCGTCTTGGAGCTCCTTGCCCAGGGGGCCGCCGTCGAGAGACTGGTCGATGAGGCCGGTGTTGGAGGAGGAGAACTGACTTTGGCTTTGCGAGTCAGCGTGCCGCTGGCTTTGCGCGGAGAAGGCGTTGGAAGTGCCATACCCGCCCTCCGAAGTTGCTGTTAGTATCCGCCATGAGGGTAGTGAGTTTCTCCAGCATAGGAATAGAAGAGGGGGAGCGAGGACGCACTGTCGTTCTCCGGGGGATAGTTGCGGTTCTGATAGTTGAAGTCGTTGTCCATGGCTACGGAAGAGGGATTCGTTCAACACGGCGATGCACACGACGGCAGCGACACTTACTGTTGCTCATGGTCGTCAGAGATGCGGTTGCATGCGCCCGTCGCTTGTCCCGCCTATGCCCTTATACCCGTGGGTGGTGCTGGGGCACGGCGGGAACGATGACGTCTTCGCGCCACCCCGCCGTGTACCATGCACGCCGCCACAAACGCGTCGCGTCGTGACACCGACGCGCGCTCTCAATAGGCGCTTCGATGTCGGTATTTGCCGAGAGGCCTCCAAAGGTTGCTACTATTGATGCCAGTAGCCTCGAGAGCCTGAGGTGACTCGTGTGTAGTACCTGCTCAGCTTCATTCTACTCCTCCTCCTCTTCCCATGTCATGAGTGCCATGTCCTCGGTCTCTCTCTTCCGCGTAATCTCCGGCTGACACGATTGTCATGAGATCTTGTATTGTTTGTTTTGTTCTTGCACGTCTGTCCGATGTGCCATTACGACCTCGATAAGCTGCGGGGGAATCTGACTTATCCCACGCACGTCACGAACCACTGAGCACTCAGGACATGCCCCCGTTCATAAAGCGGCGACTCAGATGTTTAAACATTCTAGAGCAGCAATCCATGCGTATCCAAGTCGGGTGCCTCGCAGTTACGCCGATCTGTGACAAGCCGCATTTCCTGGCGGCAGGAAACGCAGGCACAGCGAGGTGGTGGTACATCGTTCCTGCACCCCGTGCGCAATTGGACGCTCACGTGCACTTGGCATGCTTCAGCTTCCGGTCCCACTAGTAGGTTTGATAACCTCCTCGGTGCGCAGTGAGCACTGGCGGGTTTTAAAGCGGCTCACCTGCTATCGCTCTGAATGAGTTCGAAGACGAGGAAGCGAGGGCGGCGTACACAGCCTGCGTTCTTTCTGTGTTTCCAGCTCCCACACGTCTCCCTGAAAGTATCCGGACCACCTGCTCCCGTCGACACCATACGACACATTCTCCATTACGCCGTGGGCTCCTTACGGTAAGCTCCTCCGCGCGCGCTCAAAGCTCCTTGGCCTGACATGCACAATTCATCCTAGATGAACGGTTGAACCTGTGCATGGTTTGCAGATCGCGCGTGAACAAGGGCAAGAAGTGATATTCTTGACCAATTGTATTCAGTCTCCGGGCTCTTCTGTCCGAAGGACATGACAGATCCTACAGCGGAGGTGGCCAAGACGGTAACACTCTGGACTGCTTGACGATATTGAACCTTTCGATGTTCGATAGACTTCAGCTTCCCCGCAGTCCTGCCTCCGGTACATGTATTCCAATATGCATGCCGTATCCGGACTTGGCACCAGTCGGCATGAGGTATGCGTATCTATTGCCTGCGAATGGGCGGCTGAGAGAAGGGAGACCTTCGTAAAACAGCCTGTCTTCGTCGCGAGGCTATGTATAACTGCGTATGTATAATTGTGTGGGGGATTGTGTACAAATAGTGCTTGTACGCGCACATTCACCTAGCTCAGGTAGCCTGTCAGAAGCTCATACCTCGACAAACAGTGCTGTCTGAGAACTGGTGAGTCCATCGGTTCTTCAAAACCACATACCTCGCTGATCCTATGCGTGACCCATCGTGATGGCTAACTCTGTACTTTGTTCCACCTGCGCCTCGTCCCACCAACAACGCTTCCTTCAGGCATGATCGACCCTCCCAGTGATCGAGAGGTAGCTCGCGATCAAACTCCTGAGGCGGTTCATCCCACCACGCACCAATATCCGCCCTCCTATGCATCCTCGATGCGCATGAACGAAGGCACAGACCATCCTCCCTCGGTACCCCCTCCCCCCTTCTCCTCTTCTGCCATTTCCGCTCCCGAGAATGCGGACGAGGAAGACAAGGAGGACGTCGCGGCAGTCATAGTCCGCGAAGTGATGCGGACCCCGAGCCTCGGTGCCCCCTCCTCCCTTCTCCTCTTCCGCCATTTCCGCTCGGGAGAATGCAGACGAGGAAGACAAAGAGGACGCTGCGGCAGTCATAGTGCGCGAAGTGATGCGGACCCCGAGCCCGACTCCCACCGAGGCCCGCGCGCTCTCGCAGAAGACCCGCGTGTGCGACTGGCGGTGGATGCTGGAGCGGATACGGAACCCGCGGAAGTACATGAGCAAGCGCAGGGCTTGTACGTTCTCATCCACTATGATCTGCTCTTCTTCTCGTTAGTTCTAACGTGGTGTCGGACGGTAGGGACGTTTGCGGTTGTCGTCACGATCGTCGTGTTTGTGATTGCGTTTCTAGCATACCACCACAAGATCGTGGACCGGTTGAGGCCGGCGGCGGATTGGATGCACGAGTGAGTGCACATCCATCTCGATCTTTGTCAATGAGTCGACTGCTGATGATTTCCGACTCGCAGTATGCCTGGTGGCTGGGTCATCCCCATCGCGCTGATGTTTGTCTTGTCGTTCCCTCCGGTGCGTGGCTATCTGCTCGGCGGACGCCATCGTCGAATCAACTCTCAGCCTGTCTTTATAGCTGTTCGGCCATGAGATCGTCGCTGTCCTCTGTGGGGACGTCTGGGGCGTCTGGATCGGGTTTGGCATCGTAGCGGCAGGAACATTCTTCGGCGAGCTCGGAAGCTTCTAGTGAGCACCGCCTTTTCTTCTTCCGCCTCCTGAAAACTGACCAGCCAACGACTTGTCAGTGCGTTCCGGTGGTGCTGCAAGGCCCGTGGAAAAAGACTGGAGGAGAAGCAACTCAAGTATGCGCTGTACGCGCAGGTCGTGCGTGAGGGCGGGATGAAGATGCCGACGATCATGCGATTCAGCGCGGTTCCGGGGCATTGTGGGTCTCCCGTATTTCTTTGCCTGTTCTCTGCTCGAATCTTCCATTCATCCCCCGTCCTCTGACTCGTATCATGCTCCTCTGGAGCACCGGTTGCGCTTGCTCCTCATGTTTGTAGCGGAAGGAAATACTGACACGAGTTCGGTAATTCACAGTCCTGACCGCGGTGTTCTCCACCTGTGGGATGAGCGTGTGGATGTTCTGCATCTCGGCCGTGCTCTCGCTCCCGAAACAGCTCGCGGTCGTCTACATCGGAGTGTCCGCGGACAGCAGTGGCGGTAAGCGTTCATAGTCCTCGAGTGCCGAATGCTACTAATACTAGTACTTGCAGTGGGAAGCGCTTCGAAGGCAACGGCGGTGAAGGTGATCGTGATATGCATCACGGTCCTCATGACCATCGTGACCTTGCGGTACATCAACAAAAAGATGGACGAGGTCAAGCATCGGGTCGTGTATGCACGGCGGAAGGCGAGGTGCGTGCGCTCTCTCTGGTGAGACTCCCTGCGCGATGACGAATTACGCACCCTATCCCTCCCCGGCCGATTATCTCTGTGCGTCTCGCGCCGCATCGATGCTCTCTGCGTCCGTCATCCATATATCACCCTGGTCCACGCCTTCACCGCTTGAATATCCATCCACCTTGCGCGGCGTTGCTCGGCAACTCCTGAAGACAAGCGAAGGCTCTCGCGGCCCTAGACTCCCTCCCGGTCCTCCCCATCGATATCGACGAATCTCGATCGGCCCTGGGGCTGCCTTCCTCGTCTTTCATTCTGAATATGAACGGCCATAACGCTGAACCCAGATCCATTCCGACAAATCCATACTCCAGTGACAGCATCGAAATGAGGACATGCACGGACGCCCCGAATGCAACCGCGATGATATCAACGACGGCGACGACTCCGACTCCGGCCGCAGAGGTGACACCTTGGGATATAGGGCCTCAATCGGAACTAGGTCAGAAGCCGGTCACGATCTCTCCCGTGCCGCTGGCTGCCATGCAGGAGGGCAGACAAAGAGTGGTTCGAGGCGGTGGCACTGAGAACTTGGTCCGGGAGATGGATACGGCTGCTATGTCAGATTCGTTCGTACCGAGGGCATAAGGTGTGACCGCGTTAGTGGGCTTATCGTGCATCGCTCTCCCGTTCCTCTGTGTCTGACGAGTTTGTGCCGCTGGGAAGGATGTATGAGTGCTACCCACCGCGCGGCATGAGTGGGGGGGTCGTGAGCGCGACGCTGTTGTGTAGAATAGTTAGTAGCTTCGACGCGAGTCTGACTCACGGTTCTTGCATGCTGCCATTTTGTGCAAGCATCGTTGGAAGCGCAGTTCTTTCTCTTGTTTCTAACGAGTATCTGGGTCCGCGTGAGTCCTTACCCGTGGAGATTCACAGGGAGCTGGCTACCGATGTCGAGCGACAAGTGGCGGATGGTATGATTGGTATTAGAGATCGTTACCCGGTCAGACCGCCTGCTGTAAAGAGCGTCAGATATCCAAGCTGCAATTCCCCCAGTGATAGTCGAGACAACACGTCTTTTGGGTGGCCCGCGCACTGCGGCGGTGAAGAGACATCGTTCTCTCAATGAGTGTATCTATGTTTGGACCGTTCCTCCCCAACATACCTAGGTCCTGACGATCGTCTGCCGAGGGGAGACTAGAATCGCCTCTTCATGCATTGACTGACAATTAGTTTCGCTCACGTCTTTCAGGCTGCTCAAGACGAGGAGCTGTTGGCAGTCGATGATGGGTGTATACTGTACAAAAGGACCAATTCTTTTCTATGTTGGCAAATGATGCTCGTAGTCGCTGATCCGTTGCACGTAGCAAGTGAAAGTTGATGTTGAGATTTGAGAGTCGCCCATCTCGTAGCACAGTCACGTGTCTGGCTTTTCGTCCGAGTGACCAGCGCTTCGTCCTCTTTGTCTTTGCAATCTCCCCAACAGGTCTAAGGTACGTGTTAATTTCTACCCGTACAACCTATTGAGATGTTGGTAGAAAGAGCAGCAACGCAGGACTACTGCATGCTGGCTGATAGGTCCACACAGGGTCATGTCCATACCTCGGACCCCGACGGAGAACACTTGTACCATCTTCAAGTGCGCTATCTATATTTACTACCCATATTGAATACAAGTGCGATGACGGGGAAGGGCATTTCCCCCGACAAGAGCATAGACTTCCTGGCGTCAATGAGGAGAAGATGGCGGCAATCCATAATGTGGTCGTGCAGAAGGATCATTTGCTGCTCGGTGTTTCACATACTGCCGCCCCTGCCGACGGGCGTGCTCCGAGTCGTGGTTCTCAAGCTAACTGACTTGACGAGATATGTCTTTGTTCCAGGTGCGATATGGTTCCTGGAAATATCTAACGACTTCTCGGCGCATGAGCCTCAAGAGCCTGATTGACATTGTTCACTGGCAGGTTACGATCCTGTCCCTTTGAGTTTCGAGGTCGGCAGCCTCTCATCCGCCGTTTGCGTTGGCCTCGGTCTCGTTGGATCCGTACGTATGATTCATACTATGCAGCTCAAGCTCCGCATCGCCGAAAATGCTTGTGGAAACGTCGACAGGCCTATCGATGAGAACAAGCGCTCACGCCGCACTGGAGACATGGTGAGTCTGAGTGACGATGCATCTGTAACTACGGCAATGTTGGAACCTAATGCACAGCTGAGTCCGTGGTGATACTACAAATGCATGTCCAAGAGTGTCCGTAACTGAATCAAGTCCACCAAAGTCCGTTGCGTCAAGTTCCCCGGGGGGCAAGGTTCAGATCAAGTCCATCAAAGTCCGTTGCGTCAGGTTCCCCGGGGGGCAAGGTTCACAATGTGCTACCTCGCCAGGTCGTCTGTGAGTAAGTACCATACATGTCAATTTCGTCATGTGAGTGCGAATTCTGAGCATGAAGTAACCGTACACTACTAAGAATCAGAGCCCACACTGGGACGCAGCGACCTGCTTCGCGGTTGCGTCGATCCTGCCCAAGAACACCGCCTGGTCGTTCGTGAGCGTGTTCATTGCCTCGAGGGCAATGTTGAACCCGGCGTCGGTATGATCGACCGCGAGGACATTGATGCTCTTCCCCTTGTATGTGAGCTGCCAGCACGACCCGCACTGTTCCGAGCCCCAGCCCTCGACTGCCGCCGCGCCGCCGATGTTCGGGAAGTGCGGGAGCGAGCCGAACGTCTTGAAGCCCTTGGTGAGCAGCCCGTTCGGCCCGTCCGAGCATGCGACGGTCGTGAGGCTGCCGGACTTGTTGTCGTACGTCTCGTCGTACGAGACGGTTACGGCGAGTGCAGAGGCGGCGAGGGTAGTGAGGGCGAAGACGAAGGAAGTGAACTTCATGGTGAGGATGGTGCGGGGGTAGTGAAGTAGTGTGGTGGAGGCTGCAGGCAGGTGCGAGAGATCAGTGGATCACTGCTGGGTCTTCAGAGCTCCTCGAAGGTCTGGTTTTATACCCCTGCCAATGATGGCCGTACCATCATACCCCCATTTGCACTACAAGGCTTGGACTAGGGGACACTGGCCAGACGGACACGGAGAGTCCATCCGACATACGATGACATGTGCCGTACTGTGCTCGACGTCTGCAATTCAGACAAGGCTTCCCACCCAGATTCTGGAGGCTCATGGGACCGCCTCACGGGCATGCACTCGCCGTCTGGGGTGCATCTATGCTTCCACGAAGGCGGATCAATATATGATGTCATTGGCCGACCATGTGGGTAGAACGATACCTTTTAGCAGCTGCCCAAAGATGGACATCGGTATGCATGATTCCGTAGAGGAAACAGTGAGACTATAGCGGCCCCGGACAAGCCTCTGCCATATGGTTACCACTTGCGTCCTACGCATGGAAGCGCAAACACCGGCATTAAATGAAACAGCATAGACATTGAATTATTACACAGTCGGTATTATTAAGGCCGATTGCCAGTAAAAGTTACATAATAGCTGGACCGGCTTAAGCTCTCCGACTGAACGTCGGACCTCAGGCCTCAGATGATCTGGAACGTGCGAGCTCGCATCAGAACGCCAGTGTGAATGTCATTCTAGGTGAGTGCTCACCGGTATGAGCAGCAGCACGGACATTGAAGCTCGAGGCAGCTCACGAGATGGCCAATAATTGCCGTCTTAACCCCGCGAGGTGTAGCCCGTGTGAGAGGGCTCCTGCTCTAGATCCGGTGGCGTTCAAAATGCAGTACACTGTACAGTGAGAGAAGTCACGAAACGCCGTCAACGTTCTAGATTCTCACGAAGTACATACATATCCCTGGGTTCAAAACCCGCTCTGGATCCAAATGGTTTCAGCCTCTAAGCTTGAAGCTTCAGCGATATCAAACACAGAGTATCACATCCAACATCGTACAAGCTATCTGCTAAAGAAGGTCATACATTGGGGCCATGTTTCGGTTATGGTCAGGAAGTGAACAACTTCAACTGCAGGAGGCCATGGCCACATAGGTTGGTTACTGGATTTGCATGAGTAGGGAACTGCTGCTCAGCAAGGTGCATGTGGAACAAGGGATAAGAACACAGCGCGTCTAGGAGTAGTACTGTTCCTCAGGATCATCCATGCCCCGGCCCCATCGAACACCAGGATGGAACGATCATCCTGATCCCCATGCCAGAAATGAACAGGAGTTTGTCCTCCTAAATACATCGAACCAGGCTCTTGAGAGGGATTGTTCAAGACTTGGCCATTGATGATGGGACTTGGACGCAAACATGCCGAAAGGACTCCCTAGGACTGGTCAGTAGCTATGCCCAGGTCCGAAACATTATCGGCATAGTCATCCGTCGTACCCTGCACAAGTCGGGCATATTGATCAACCGTGATGCGGCTAACGTACGTACTGCGACTCTGGCAGGAGCCGTCAGCAAGCTCTGTTGTGCGCAGAGACATCGTCCTCAAAAACCGCACAACCAGTTCATCGCTATGCTAGATACGATCAAGCAGCTCATCAACGGTGAGCTGACAGCACGCATACAGTGCGGCAGGGTGTACGGAATCCTTCTGGGTCAGTCGTGCGAGATTTACGGCTCTCGATGGCGTTGGCCTTAGGTGAGTCGAAGACTCAGAGCAGAAGGGGGTCCCAGTTGGATCTCCCGACAGATCTTCTTCCATATGTGAACATACGGAGCGCAGTGGTGTATCTCGAGATGCTCGAATGCCTCACTGACTACCGCTACAATCACATACATGCCTAGCCGAATGAACAGATATCGTTTCTCGTTTGGTCGTCCATGAGTAGCTGTGGTAATGTTCAGGAAACTTGAAGGAGGACGACACCAGTTCTCGTGTATGACAGGCTTACAACGATCTCATCACGTTAGTAGATACGCTGTCAGACATACGGATGATGGGACAAGTGCCAATGCTGTCCACATCTTCTAGCTCTAAAACATTGAACAGAGTCGTGGAGTAAGTACTTGAAAGATCAGTTAAGTAACGTTCATGATCATGTTCCGCAAATGCAAACTGATGGAGTTTGCTTGTGGTAATTACTGTCATCCGATATGGTGTAGTGGCTAACATTATCGCCTCTCACGCGATAGCCCGGGGTTCGATTCCCCGTGTCGGAATCCATGTTTCATACTTTTTCTCCTCCAAATACTTAGGAAACAAGTTAGAGTAGGTGAACTAGCAAAAATATTGGGGCGGAAAGCAAATGCTCGCTATTGAGGTTTTGAATACCTGAGGGGAATTGCAACCGCAAGAAGTCTCATAGTACTATGTATCCATAGTTAGTTCTCAGTTCAATAGAGCTGTAGCGCTCTTACTTGTTAATTGATTTGATCCTAACAAACTGATGGAAGTTGCTTGTGGTAATTATTGTCATCCGATATGGTGTAGTGGCTAACATTATCGCCTCTCACGCGATAGCCCGGGGTTCGATTCCCCGTGTCGGAATCCATGTTTCATACTTTTTCTCCTCCAAATACTTAGGAAACAAGTTAGAGTAGGTGAACTAGCAAAAATATTGGGGCGGAAAGCAAATGCTCGCTATTGAGGTTTTGAATACCTGAGGGGAATTGCAACCGCAAGAAGTCTCATAGTACTATGTATCCATAGTTAGTTCTCAGTTCAATAGAGCTGTAGCGCTCTTACTTGTTAATTGATTTGATCCTACACTCATCCCAGAGTACTTCATCCTTTTCCACTTTCCTTGCACAGCACAACCATGTCCGGTGTTCTCTCCATGTTCCCCAGCTCCTCCCGGGCAGCACTCTCCTGCAGGGTCCCAAGCAGATGCTTCGTTCCTTCCCTCTCGCTCGTGCACCAAACCCGCACCGTATCATCATCACCCTACGGCCGGACACACGTCTGGAAACGGCGACCCAAGAAGCTTCCAAACCCGATGGTGCCCGTCTTCCCGCAGCGGCTCGTGCGCGTCGACGGCTCGACGATCATCCACCACACGACGTCTCCAAGGTCGGTCATCAAGCTCACGAGGGACACGACCAACAACCCGCTCTGGAACGCCGCGCGCTTCGTCGGCATGGACGAGGAGGAGGACGAGGTCACCGGCCGGATGGGCAGGTTCAGTAGGCGGTTCGGTGACTTGGGTGGGCAGGGGGGCGCTGCAGGCGCGGGGAGGGACATGGAGTGGATGAACGAGGCGAGCGGGGCGGAGGAGCCGAAGCCCCCTATGGAAGGGCAGGCGAAGGCGAAGGCGAAGGGCAAATCGAAGTGAGCGGTCCTTGCATCCTTTGAGCTCTCCTCTACGACAAGAAAGCGTACTCTAGTGGTTCGTGTTGCTGTTATTCATGCAAGGACCTGTCTCTTATCCCTCTCCCCAGACCTCGTGTCAATAATATCCATCAAGTCGTCTGCGCTGGCGGACCCGCGATGCCACAGTAGATACGCCGTCATGCATTACCTTACCTCCTGCGCCGGTTCTGTCGGTTACAGGGTAAACATCGCCGGTCATATGCAATCACCAGTACTGTCGCGCTGTGAAGCGAGAGACAAACCCACTGGGCACGACTACTAACATCCCGCTGTGGCAGTTATGCGAAGCCTCTTTGCTTTGATGGCTGACCTGTCGATGTTATGTTGGGAGACAACAAGAAGGCTACGTCACGGGCAGGCCACCCCACTGAAGCGTGTCCAACTATTTTCTGTTTGAGGGCTTGACCGTTTTGATCACTCACCGCATCTGAGAAGGACGAGGAGGTTGAGATGGAAGGGGGCGAACAGAGCAACCCACGTCTTGGGCTTCATTGCCCGCCGTTCCTCCTCACCACCAACAAGGATTTTGCACCCACATGTGTCTAGGTTCTCAACTACGCTTCCAGTGTTTCAATCTGGTGTTTTGCTTCACCCTAATATGCAGGATGTTACTATGTAGGTGTTTCTGTGCTGGCAGTCCAGTCGGCCATCGTGGATTCGAAGCCAGGCTTTCGCTCTCTCGCCTAGTTAGGACATTCATATGTTAGGTTCGCGTCTGCTATCGCCATGCACCTTCCGTTCGTGATCACTGTTGACAGTTCTTCCCAGTCGTACATGACAAAGTTTGAGCTCAGGGTATTGTCCATCATGTCAATTGACGACGATGCGGTGTGGTTTCAAAATCAGAGCACGCCACTGTGGCCGGAGCCGGCTGAAGCACCTGTACACCGACCAGATTGCAACTTGCCAGAAGAGCTAGTACGGTGACAGGTCGATCCATCACATCTGGTCGCAGCAGCTGTGTGTCACCACTCCTGCAATAATCGTAACGGCGATGGACAACAGAGTCTTGGCAGCTCTGCTGCATCTTCTCTCCAAGGCGGCGTGCGTGTTCAGGGGATTAGCTATGGCCATCTGAGTACCTCCTCGACTTTATCTCAACATTGTACTTGCTAGTACAAACGCGTGCAAAGTTCCTCCTATGGGTATGGTGAAGGAGCCTGAAGTCAGTGTCAGTACTGTCAGTACTGAGACACAGGGTGCAATGGCTGGTGCACTGCATGATTGGTGTCCCAGTACTCAGATACAGGGTGCAATGGCGGGTGCACTGCATGATTGGTGTCCTTGCGGACGCGGTGCCGCCATCAACAATCTGTCGACGGAGATCACCCCTTTGTTCCTTTCTCTCTCACTTTGTGCGCGCCGACCGGCGACGGTCGCGACAAACCAAGAGAACACCGTCGGCACCTTCGCCTCAACCTTAGAGTGAGCATCACAGGCGTTCAGTCTTCTCTCAGAGGTCTTTCCTTACATGGCGAAGATATTGTTGTAGGATGGTTACCAATTTTATGCCTTTGCACACACGCGGACATTGGCCGTGGATCCAGGCAGGATCAACCAAGCGTATACTGCCTACAGTGGGGCATCAGGTTGTCTACAGCCGCTCGGGCTTGCGAAGCATAGCGGAAGACGGATATCTTACGGTTAAGATTTGAGGGCCTCGATGCCGACCAAACGTGTTCTATCAGCGCGCGCCGCGGCATGAGTGAAGAGGGTGGGTGTGGTTGTTGAGGACTTTGGGTGGACCGCGTGGTGGGTGACATTTCTGCGAGTTCTGCGCGCATGGCGGCTGTCGTGGCCTCAAAATGTACCTTAGCGTTACGCCCAAGCTTGCGCCTTTGTTCAATATACACACTCTTCGAACGGTCCCCTGGCGAACGTGTCTCAGATTTGGCGAGTTGCTCCCAATAGCAGTAATATTCTTGACCCGTCACAAGTGAGTTTACAAGTATATCCGGTATAACTGGCTATGAAGATGACGCATCTCAGTTGATTGTCTGGACGAGAGATGGGATTTACCAAAGGAAGACGGATGAGATGGCGTTTCGTCTCCATGACAACGCGCACAGAGACACATGAGATCGATCGGGAGATCCTTTCTACCAAATCATGACGGGGTTCGCGTCGAGTATATAAAGAGCCTCCGCTCATCATCCAATTCTCCCATTCCGTTTTCCCCTTTGACAGCTGGAATACCGTCTCGTCTCTTCTACGCCGGGCGTACCCTTTGTCTTCTCGTGAGCTTGACGCTTGACGCAGTAGCACGCCTCCCCACCACTCGTTCTTGAGACCTACCCACACGACTTTATTGGACCCGTTCCCCACGCTCATTAGCACCTGGAAAAGACGCATCATGAAGTTCACCACCGCGCTGTTCTCCGCCGCCGCAATTGCTGTCTCCGTCAGCTCGCTTCCTCTCCGCCGCCGCGACGTTAACCCCGCGCTCGTACCTGAGTTCGGTGTGACCGCTGGTGACCGCCCGACTGGCACTGGGTATGTCTACCTTTAACATTCATTCCACTCACGCCTGACGCGACCTGCATCAGTGACTGCAAGGGTATCAACGACATCAACATCCCCTGCTCGTGCCCACCTCCGCGCGACGAGTTCCTGCGACAGCTGAACGCGAACGTCGCCGCCGGTCATGCGATCAACAACCCCAGTGTCGCTCTTTCCTTCCCCGAGGACAACTCCAAGGCGTCACAGCTCGCACGCTTCCACGCTGCCACCGTCACCCTCCAGAACCTGAAGGGCCCAGGTGTCGGCTGCCCGCAGGCGGCCACCAACTGGGGTGCACTGGTTGCCGCTATCCAGGCTGGCCCAGACACCCCACCGCCAGCTCCTCCGGCAGCGCCTGCGCCTCCTTCCACACCTGCAGCCCCGTCTGCGCCCCCAAAAGGTGGCGTGGACCCTGCGCTCGTGCCCGACTTTGGTATTACCCGAGGTGACCGCCCCACTGGCACAGGGTACGTCTACTCAGTTGTGCCAGGGTCGGACGCGGGCCTGACATGATTCCCTACAGCGACTGCAAAGGACTGAACGACATCAACATCCCGTGCTCGTGCCCGCCTGACCGCTCTGACTTCATCCAGAAGCTGAACGCGAACGTCGCCGCCGGGCACGCGGTCAACAACCCTTCGGTGACACTGTCGTTCCCGACCGGGAACTCTAAGGGAGACCAGCAGGCGCGCATCAACGCGCTCCTCGTCACCCTCCAGAACCTCAATGGGCCTGGAGTCGGCTGCCCGGCGGTCTCGACTGTCTACGGCCAGCTGCAGCAGCAGATCAACGCGCTCCCTTGAGGTCCGAGCGTGCGCTGATGTTAAATGTTTTGAGGAGGAGGATACCCGTAATACCCTAGGGACGGAACATCCGCTTTGTAGTCATGATGCTTTCTTGTACGACGTGCTAGTCAGCATGGTCCAATTGACGGGTGCCAGTCACCTTGTTCCAGCTGTCTTCCTGTTCGTGTGTGATGTGTGCACTCAGCCGGCGAGTCCGCTAGTCCGACTCTGCTAAGGCTCTCGAGAGATCATCATTGATTCGCATACATGTTTCGGTGGCCTGTTGTGTCGTCGCAGTCCATCGAAACAGATTTTCTACGCCGGCGCGAGGCTAAGGTAGTCCGGCGCGAAGTGCAGTCTGTTGTCAATGTGAAGTATTGGATCCTTGTAGAGGTTAGATGCTCCATGAAAAGACCGCGGAACGTCCTAGGGGTGCTCTCAATTTCCCCACTGAACGCACCTGCACAACATGAAGCTCTCCGGCATGTTCTTCATCCTCGCCATGGCGTCCCTCACTACGGCTGTGGGGTTGTGCGTAGATGTCCTTTTGCCGCTACCGTCGACATGGACAGCTGATATAGGATCCCTCATCCTCTTCTCAGGCCTAAACGCGCACCGGGTCCAATGGTGAAGTCTTGCTTCACGCTGAGCACTGAACGCGGGCTACGAAATAGCTCACTAACCTTCTCATCCTCCATCATGCGGACAGGTCGTGAACGAGCCCGTTGGCAGAGCTCTGGCCGGCGATGCGGACCCGGATTCGCACTCCGTCTTCAATCACCCGTCCGGGGTCAATCGGCGCACACTCGGTTCGGGATTCGAATTCGCGAGAGATGACACCGAAGGGTGTGCCAAGATGCCGAGCGAGGCTGGGTCGGAGGTGGACACGATCGATTGCGGGGACAAGGACTAGGATGTGGATGACTTTCTTGAGCGAGATCCATAAGCTGAAAGTTTCACCGCCGGCTGATGTATCGTGTCCCCAGAGTTGGATAGTGTCGACAACATCTGTGAATATTTGAGCGACGTTGACATAACCAAGTAGCTGTCTCCGAAGGGATCCGTGTAGTCGGTATCGTACGCCATCGCTCGCCTTTGAGTGCTCCTTCAAGCGACTCGCCGGGGCGCGCAACCACTGCGAAAAGATCGTCTATATTCAGCCGGAGGAAGGATCGGTGCTCCAACCCTGAGACGGACGTTTGCGTACTACTAGTATATAGGTTGTCCTGAGGGTACGAGACGGCAGATGGGAGTGCAAGAGGCTCGCAATATGCGACCTCGCTAGACTGCTGTTACATCTCCAACGGTGGCAAGCAGAGACCGAAGTAAATCCACACACCTGGTTCACTGATTCACTGCCTTCGCATGCCATAAATATCACTCTCTGACAGTAGCTATATCCACCTCTTATAGTGTGCATGCTTCTTTGAAGACATCCGCGCCCTGCAACATGGATCAGTCGTGATCACACTTGAGAAAATCGAGTGGGAGTCTAGCCGGCACGTTTACCAACACCGTCAGATAGCCAGCGAGACTGTCGCAGACTATCCTGGTAAGTGAATGGAACGTAAGTACTATATACAGATTACTTTGTGCCGACCTAGGCTTAACGGAGCGCACACCAGCAACGCACATGTGTGTTCACATTGGATAACGATGGAATAGAAGCCTCATGAGTCAAGCAATGAGGAGCTCACCCGAGGAATGACCTAGCCACATCTCGGCAGAGTAAGCGTTAGTGCAACGATGAGTATAAGTTTTCGCTCCGATGACGCGGGTCACTCACGCAACCAAATGAGGTCTTGGTTGCATGAGTGCACCAAGAGCAGAAGAGCTGTTGCCCGATGCAATGCTCCTTACGCGCTTTTTGAAGCATGTAGAATGAAGGGCCACCTTTCGGCGCCACTCGTTTACAGACGGAGGCGCTCGCCTGACCCGCCTTGGGGTCTTTCTTGCGTCTGCTGAGACGAACATTGAGGATGTCTGTTTCGTCAACATGTGAACAGTCGACCTACACACGGGTGCGTCAGAACCGAGAAGGAGACCGATGCAAGGGTATAAATGGGACACGCTTTGTTCACTCTTGCTCAATCCTCGGTACTACAGTCATCGGAGTACTACTACTACGACACTTACCATGAAGCTCATCACTCTCGTCCTCCTCGCTGCCTCCGTCGCTGCGTCTGTCGGCGCAGACTCGGTCAAACGGCACTATGTAGACCCCGCACTCGTCCCCGACTTCGGTGTCCGGCGTGGAACCCATCCCGACGGCCATGGGTACGTTTGTCCTGGTTCTCTCTTCCCCGCGCACCATAGCAGGAGATTGATGTACTCGCACGCAGGAACTGTGACGGAGTCAACGGGCCCAACGGCAAGCCCGTACTCATACCGTGCTCATGCCCGCCCGACCGCAGTGCTTTCATCGACTCGCTGAACGCGAACGTCGCCGCCGGGCACGTCGTCAAAAACCCCGGCATCCAAGTGTCCTTCCCTACGGGTAACAGCAAGGCGGACAAGCAGACGCGCATCGTCGCGCTCATCGACACGCTGCAGAACATGCGCGGAATGGGTGTCGGGTGCCCTGTTGAATCGACCGTTTATGGGATATTGCAGAATGAGATCAATGACCTGCCGAACTAAGCGGCCGGTTGTGGTTTGGGGGACGGGGTAGGGAAGCTGAAGGGTGAACCATTGGGGATAGGAGGCAGGAGTAACGCCGTCTATACTTGACATTACGAGGCTGGAATTATAAATGTGTCGTCCTTCTTGAATATGTGTGCCGGGTTGGTATGAAGGGTCAATGAGTTTGACATTATCAGGGTCCTTCGATTGCCAGTGCCAAACAGTCATAGGAAGTGTCGCCATACGAGCAACGTCACGGGAAAGGTCACCAAACACTAGTACTGAAGGACCTCCTAGAAGCTGCGCTCGTGGTTTAGGTTCACTGTCAGTCAAGTAGGGATAGTGACGCTCTTGAGGGTTCCTGGAGTGCCGGATGCATCTGAAGAACGTGGCGTATAAGGAAGTCATGGTCTTCACATACCCCGGCGCAGAATCAATTCTGTCTGTCCTCCAAGGTTGCATTGAAGGGCCATGCTCGCCAACAAAGGCGAACTGGTATACGGACTCTACACCGAGCGTCTTGGCCCCTGTTCCGGGGCCATATGGCATACATATCTGTACGTTCATTGTGAGTCATTGTAAACGAAGCGCCGGAAGAACTTGGATGAGAGTTTCCTGCATTACGTTGAGCAGTGGGATCATGGATAATGATAACTCAGAAGCCACTGTTGCATTCCCACTGACAGCACGCCACTCCATGTGGGGGAAATCTGCAGAGGGCGATAGAACAAATTATGTTAGGCAATGGGATTTGATTCGAGCGAGCGCTCGCTTGCCGGCACTTTCCGAGGCTCACATTTCTCGGTGACGTACTATACTATGATTTTGTAACCTATCCGTTTGCCTCAGTGTACAACCAAGATCCGTACAGGACAACCGGAACTTTACTCTTCTGCTTTCTCTGACAACGGCCACATCAACTCGTTCCAAGACATCATTCAACCACTGGTCCTATCATCTCCCATGTTCTAGGGGACGGCGACTCTCACATCCGAGTCGCACAAGTGTAGGTTGCTGGGTATGACTTATATGATCGTCCTTCCTCCCATCCATAGATCATATGTGCTGTCTGCATAGGGAAGACTAGGTATGATTCAGAGTCACAAGCTTGACTTGCTCGCGTGGACATGAACCAACCCTGGGGGTCTTACAATGAAATGCGCACCTTAACCTCTCTTAACCTCCGACTCATGATCGCGAAACGCAGCATCTAGAGCTATATTGGTAGACTTTCAATCACGACAAGCATCAATGTCAGAAGGCTTGGAACTGGGGTATGCTCCATCCCATGAGGAGGCGAGCTGCCCGATTAGAATGTGCCTATCTAACTGTGCGTACACAAGGCTCAGTCGCCAGACGCAACTGTCCAAGTAGGAGATCGTTCGACCATGAGGAGGTGAGCTGCCCGATAAGAATGTGCCTATTCAACTGTACGTACACAAGGCTCAGTCGCCCGCCGCAACCGTCCAAGTAGGAGATCGTTCGTCGTTCGAATGTCATGTACAGTACTGGCGTGTACTTGGAGTGGGACTTCATGTAGACAGCGCTGACTTCTTAATTTTGGCAGGATAATCTCCACCTAGAAAGCATGACGAACTGCAAGGCACATGAGTCTAGATGATCACGCTGTCGAAGCACGCTGGGCTGAACATGAGTGTCCCACCAAAGGACCGTATATATCCATTGCCGCAAGACAACGGTATTAGCGCGGTTCGTACGGGTGCTTGTAGTACCGGCTCTGCAGAAGATTCAGTAATGCTGAACCTGCGCTGTATCCATGCACTCACAGCAGGATGACAGCCACCCATCCACCTCAAGCGTCATGACGAAGGGATTCCTCTTCCGTGCCGCTCGTTGGCAGGGAAGATACTCCCATGACCAACGTGAGGCTGACTTCCCTACGTCACTCTACCAAAGCATATTGGTGCATGGCGCTGACGGTCAATCCCAGCGACTCGAGAGGTCTCCTCTACCTCCGGCATAACTGGACGAACTCG
The DNA here is from genome assembly GCA_000743315.1 of Lignosus rhinocerotis TM02. NCBI lineage: Eukaryota > Fungi > Basidiomycota > Agaricomycetes > Polyporales > Polyporaceae > Lignosus > Lignosus rhinocerus. Next base: position 60,661 of record KN050108.1, read on the forward strand.
AGTATATAACCCGTACATTGTGTTTTTTCTCTCATCCTTACTCAGTACTGCCAGTCTTTGAGCACACTCACATCGGCTATGAAGCTCATCGCTCTCGTCTTTATCGCTACCGCTACCTCCGCTGCATGAAGCTCATCGCCCTCGTCTTCATCGCTACCGCTACCTCCGCTGGTGCGAACACACTCAACCGTCGCGACGTGCCTGTCGGACTCGTACCTGACTTCTATGTCAAACCTGGTACCCACCCCGACGGCATTGGGTGCGTACCCCTCCGCGCCATGTCCTCTCTTGCTTCCGTGCACGGCACCCTTGCCAACTGCTAGCCTGACTGACACGGCAATATGTAGGAACTGCGAGGGTGTCAATAACCCCGACGGCACTCCTGTCCTCATCCCTTGCTCGTGCCCGCCAAACCGCGTGGTGTTCCTCGAGTCGCTAAATGAAAACGTCGCCGCCGGGCACGTCATCAATAATCCCACCATCAGCGTGTCGTTCCCGACAGGCGGCTCGAAGGCGGACCAACAGGCGCGCATGGACGCGCTTCGCGACACGCTCCAGAACTTGGAGGGGCTGGGTAAAGGGTGTCCTGTCGAATCGACCATCTACGGCATACTCCAGAAGTACATCGATACCTTCACAAACGCGGCGATCGATGCTCTCAAAGTCCAGGCCTAGGGGACGTATGTCCTGAGGCGACAGTTCGGGGGAACAAGGGGAGGTCATGAGTAGAAGAAGGTGACGTATGTCCTGAGGTGACAATAGGGAGAGGTCATGAGTAGAAGAAGGTCGAAGTCTGAACGTCCGACGAGGAGACTCGGAGAAGTGAGTTAATGCTGTGCGTACTGGAGATGAATGTATGTCAAGTACTGGTCGGCTCCGGTCGTCCACATATTCACATACCATGTTTACTGCCCTGCTGCTACCAGCACACAATTGCCCCTGCGTTAATCCACGATCTCAATCAACGTCGATAGAGAGATATGAGAAATTCTTCTTCTCTTGCGGTCATCCCAGGTCTTGCTTAGGTCCTCCTTTGCCGAGCTTCTAGAAGTGAGCATCCTGAGAAGGGTGCAGCCGTACACGGTGGCGGAGACCCTGAAGTTTGAAGAGCGTTGGGCTCCCATCACCTCAAGCGGGGATGGATGGATTGGAGGGAACTCGGGTAGCGCTGGGTCTAGAGAGCACAGAGGATGCAATCGTCATGAGGGAGTGTGAGCAGAAATCATACATGAATGTGGCGTGTGGCGACGAGGGCCATGCGTTGGGTCGCTCTGACCATGCGCTCGAGATGGGAGGTCGGAGTAGAGATCTCGGGGGAGAACCAGCTACGTAGCTGTCCCATGGTCTATATCGAACAGTGTGAGTGGACGGAAAACGCAGACAGGGATGTACAGGTTCGCAGTTTTGTCAAGCAGGTCGGAGGAAGTGCTTGCATTCGCGTCCGAGCAGTGCATACAACATTGACCGGTTGATGTGCAGTGGTGCACTGGCAGAAGACGGTGAGGTGGCCGGAGAGGTCCATGCGCATGCACAGACGGCGAATCCGTGCCACACCAGCCCAAGATCTGCAACTTTCTGTTGATGGAGCTTATTTTGGTATGACGCTCACCGTAGGACTCGTTAGACGGTACTAGCATCTGTATCAGCCTCAACAAGAACGATCGAACTTTGTGATTCGATCCACTAGTTATGAGAGTTCAGCTATTCTGTGAAGTGTCTGAGTCACTCGAGTACTGAGCCTTCGGGCATAGGTGGTCACAATCACGAATCCCCACCGGAACTTGATTTCTTTCGTGCACCCGTGCTGTACATAACGACGCAAGCGCATACTAACCATACAGGGCTTGACAAGTTCGAATTTCACCGAATTAGGTCTATGTGCCTTCTCAACAGAACCATGTTATCAGAAGCCATGTATCATCGCACCTCGGGCGGTGGTAGTTGCTCGAGCTTCTGGTTGCTGTTCAATTGGTGAACTCAACATGCGGCAATAGTTTCCTACAGCGAAGTCGGAGATGGACAGCTAGACTGGTAAGTCGAGGCTCCATAATGAATATCTGCAGGCTGTGCTAGGCTGTCGGTGTGTACGGTGCACCTACATGTCCCATTATAAGTAGGAACAGCTGGCATGGCGTCTGAGAGTGCAGGAGAACACAAAACATTGGCCGGAGTTGGTACTACTATTGTGCACATTCTGATGTCCCGCAAGAAGAAACAGGTGCAAGAGAGTTTGGTTGGATATGTCACAATGGACGTGGAGGACTCCGGACAACAACAAGCTGCCAAGATTCTCGCGCAGGGGCGGTGCCAGTGCTCATGCGCGCCGTGGGAAATGGTGTTGGCGCAGCGACGCCGCATCCTCCCAACGACCAGCCCTCATCTTATCTCTCACTCTTCTCTCTCATCCCCTTTCTTTCCTCTCTCTGCGACCTCGCATTTACGGCTGTTGCCACTCATTAATCCGCGCCTGGCTGGTCTGGTTCGACGCGATATCCCGCAACCTCCTTTTGATCTGACAATAACACTCACACCCGATGGCCTCTTCCTATGCCGCCTATCCGCCGCGCGAAGCCTCCGCCAATGTCCACTACGCGAAATCGAATGCAGGACCAGCGTACCCATATCCACCAACGCGCAGCTACGATAACAGCACACTTTCTCTGGAAAGTGATTCCTCCGGCGAACACGACAAAGGGGGCGGGGCCAAGGAAGGCATGTACAGCCTCAACGCAAGGGTGGGCGTAGATGTCCGGCCGGTGAACAGAACCCCAAGTCCGACGCCCAGCGAGACGAAAGAGCTCGCAAAGACGAGTGTGTTTGACTGGGAGGCGATGATGAAGTGGAAATACTGGATACGCAAGGAGTGGGCTTGTGCGTTCTCTGCGATCTTCATACTTGTGATTTCACTGACCAAGTTACTTGTACAACAGGGTATTATGTCGCCTTCATTGTCTGTTTAGTCGCTGTCATTCTCTTCACTGTCTACCACAAACAGATCGTGCATTGGCTCAGGCCTGCTGCCGACTGGATGCACGAGTGAGTAGACCTCGCCTATCATATCTTGTTTCTCTTAATTCCCGCCATCCCTGTGTCATCGGTGATGCCCCTTAACCTGTTCATGTGAAAGAAGCGAGCATGCCTTCAGGATCTCTGTGAGAAGATCCTCTCGTGACCGCCCTGATGCACAGGAGGAATGTAATATTCCGTGTCGGATTATTTTTCTGTTACAATTCACACGGATATGACCCAGGGACATTGCCCAATATTGATACGCACAGAATCCCAGACGCTATCAAATTGGGAGCTATGCTGTCCTCCATACCTCCCTCTATGTGAGAGAATCTACTGACCATCTTCCCTTGACAGTCTCCCATTTGGCTGGACAATCCCCATCGCCGTCCTCTTCATCATCTCATTCCCACCGGTTTGTTCACCTTCTCGATCATCATGACGCACGAGGCTGAATTGCACTGCTTAGCTTTTCGGCCATGAAATTGTGGCTATCCTCTGTGGACTTGTATGGGGACTTGGTGTTGGCTTCGGAATTGTTGCAGCGGGCACGTTCCTTGGCGAACTGGGCAATTACTAGTAAGTCATGGGTCGATCCTTTCAGAACCTCAAGGCTCGGTACCCAATTGAGTGTGACAATCAATACAGCGCGTTCAGGTGGTGCTGTTCGGCGCGCGGAGAGAAACTGGAGCGGACGAAGATCTCATATGCATGCTTAGCGCGCGTTGTTCGTGAAGGCGGATTCAAGATTGCGCTAATTGCGCGATTGAGTGCAATCCCGGGACATTGTACGTCTTCTCTGTTTTTTCTGTTACCTCGGGGATGCGATCGCTAATACTCCGTGGAACAGTTACGACTGCCGTGTTCTCGACATGCGGTATGGGCGTCTGGACGTTCTCAATCGCTGCAATTTTGTCTCTGCCGAAGCAGTTCATCACTGTCTATCTCGGTGTCGCACTTGAGCAGTCAGAGGATGGAGGCCGCAGCACGACCGATACCATCATCCAGGATGTCGTATTGGGTGTGACCACCCTCATTACTATCGGCGCGATGTGGTACATCTATCACGAGATGAACAAGGTCAAGGTTCAAGTGATCCACGATCGTCGCAAGGCTCGGTATGCCTCATCGCATCGTTCAGTTTTACGCTTTTGCTGACGTCGCCGCTCTTGCAGTCAAGCGAAGATGAATCTCCCGCCCGCTCCCAATATGCCTTATGAAAACCCTGCCGTGCTTGAGTCAACGACATCCATCTCCTTCAACCCCGCTGCATCAGACTCCGAGATTCCGCTTACAGGTGTGAAGTATGGTCAGCCCACCTACGCGGTTTACGCGCCCCAGCCGCGTCGTCCCACCCACCCGTCCTCCATCGACCAAGGTGCGAACCCCATGAGTGAGCGACGACATGCCGGGAATGCGCAGCAGCTTCCGCCCGGCGCTGGATACGCGTACCCCGCGCCTGCCTCTCACATTCCCATGCATCGCGTCATGTCGCCACCGCGCGACCCCTTCTCCGACAGCGCGCGCCCACATTCACTCCCCCAGTCTCTGCAGCCAGGCGTCTCGTACCAGCGACAAGCGCCACCGAGAGGGTACGGCTCCCCCCCCAAGGGACGCGAAGTCAGACACCGCAGATCCAGACACAGCAATCGCAGTCGCCCCCACTTCTTCCTTCACAAGTGCGGAGACTGGCGAGCCCATCATCACCTGGCCGGATATCTGCCTCCCCACCCCCGCCAATGACTAACCCTTTCCGGGACCCGATGCCTAATCCGTACGGGTATGGGCGTGGGCATGAGACAGAACCTAGCGATGCGACATTCTACACGGCCGTGGGCGGGCACTCACGGGGCGTGACGGAGGAGTCGACATTCGCGAAGGGGGCGCGGCGGAGCAGTACTGACCTGCCGCCGTCCTATTCGTTGCCTCCTCGATGAACCCCACAGTATCCATTAGGGTGCTCAGTTGCGAGATGTTTGTGACCCGCTCGCCCCCATCATACTGTATACACATTGCTGTAGCTTTGGTGTGGGATGCGGGGGCTGTGTGCTGATGATGAGCATCCATCCTGATTCCTACCCTTATCCCTACCCCTTCTTGCCTTGTCACTCGGCCATGTTCACGTTCATACATGCACGGACTGTTTAGCAGAGATACTCAATATCGATACCACCCATGACCATAATCATTTCTTGCATCCACTCATCACCCCTCATGTGCACCACCTCCTTCCCCTCCCCAGTCCGCATACATCCCCTCCCTTGCCTGAGCACATGGTCACCGTCGTTGTAAGTTGTTCGCCCCATATCATATCGGACCACGTATTCGTATTCTCATCAGGTCACCATCCGTCGTATAGGTAGTGTAGTAATAGAGCGCTGGTACCGACTCGAGCTCAGAGCGACGGACAGGTGCATGTGGTGTGCGGTAGATTCCCTCAGGTCGCTGCGCACATGTACCTGTGGGGTGCCGGTGCGGCGTTGGCGTTGAAGCTTAAGCTTGAACCTTGAAGCTTCATGGTTCGAAGGTTGGATGGACGAAGGGTGTAGAGTGGGTCAGTATCGAGATTCCGTGTGTGGATCGACTGCGCGGAGGCAACGCGCCACTCCCACTGCCCGCTTAAGAACAAGGTTTTATGGAAGTTCAGCTTCACGCAGCAGCCTAGTGCGAGCCAGACCCTATTCTATGTGTGTTTGCGAGCGTGCGAGATGCGTACATATACAAAGCGGGTTCTCATTAGATTAGGGATTAAGGATCACGGATCCTGGATCGAGTTGGACCAACGAGCTCGAGAGAAGTCTATGGACGTGCGATTCGAGTGAGCATATGGATTGTCTTTGGCACGAAATACGATTACAGATACAGATAGGGGTTGAGGGGGTGCGGATGAGCGAGCAGATAGCGACGAGAACAGGTAGATTGGGGAGACAATAGGTACCGATAGACGGAAACAGAGATTGACAAGGTGCAGACTTGCTTCAAGCGTGAGCTTGAGACCTGTGACCCGAGCGTGAACCTTGCAAGACCTTGGCTGTGCTCCGACGCATAGCTTTAACCATACATGAAATGATGAGACGCATGGCTTTAACCATACATGAAACGATGCGCTCTTGCGAGCATTACCGACGCATAGCTTTAACCATACATGAAATGATGCGCTCTTGCGAGCATTACGAGGGCCGTGCGCGCGATTAGTCAAATGCGTTGACCTGGATGACCGAATGCGTTTGTCAGACCTAAACGAACGCCCAGGATGTCAGAAGTGTGCATAATTGTATAAACGACACAAGGAGCATCACGCAGCAAACACCGCGCGCTGTAGGCTCGAACGCCACAGCGACCATGATTGGGCGCCGAACATTGGGGAGCGAGAAAAGAGCGGAATGAACAGCCATCTGAGGCGTACCGTTTGAGCTTTCTCCTGAGGATCATGCTCGCTACCAGAATCCTTATTCTCGCCTTTACGGTGACCGACAACACCCACCCCGCGCAGGAAAACGAGCGCGAGGAGAGTACCTACTCACGAGACAGCCTGTGAGTAAACAGGTTCTCCAAGAAGAACGTTCCAACGCACCAAACAGCCCAAAGGCAAACCCAGTCCACATCGCATCCTTGTAAGCGGTCAACTGCGCATCTCGGGGTGTGCCCTGTGTAGCCCCGTTTGCGCCCACCTCCACTCCGAGCGCCTCCGAGCGTCTCTGCAGCGTCGCGTTGTACACCACTGTAGAAATCGCCAGTCCAAACGCTGTACCGAGCTGCGTGAGCGTCTGGAAGAGCGCGCCGCCTACGGACTGCTCGTGGGGGAGACAAATCTTCGCAACAAAAAGTGTGCCTGTGGCAAAGACGAAGTCTGCGCCGAAGACCGAAAGGATGGCGGCGGGGAAGCCGAAGGCCCAGTAAGGTGCCGAGGGGACGATCACTGCAAAGAGAAGGTTCGCAACACCGGTGAATAGCGTACCGATCACTGTGGGTGTAGATAGGCGTTAGTGTGAACCAAGTTAGGTAAGTAATACAAGACGTACGGATGAGGATGACGACATCTACGCGTCCTACCACGAGCGCGATGACCACATTGCACAGTACGCCTGTCACAAACATGGGAAGCATCCGGACCATGGTCAGGATCGGAGTGAGACTTAGATAATCCTGGTAGTAGAGCTAGAAGCATAGACTTAGCTTGGTATTGCGCTCTAACTACTGCAGGAGAAGAGAAGCGTACCGTAATCCAGAATGTGAACGAGTTAAACGAGCACCACTCAAGGAACGCGATCGTGAGCATGACCGACATCTTGCCGTTTGCGCGTGTCCAAATCGAGACTGGCATGATGGGGGGCGGAGACCACCAGCGCTGGCGCAGCGCCTTCAAGTCCTCATCGGACTCAGGGCCTGAATGGATGCCTTCAAGGTATCGTTCCCAGAGAACGAACAGAACGAGGAAAACAACGCCAACGATGAGGAGCGCGATGATGTCTGCGGCGTGGCAATTGGGTCAGCGGCCCAACATAGTTCAACTTAGGAGCAACCTACATCCGGTCTTCCAGCCGTTCGGAGCGGTGGGCCCATCGCTCAGGATGAATACGATAAATGTGAGACCCGCAGTTACAAGAAGAGCGCCTAACCAGTCAATACGGCTGGTGTGTACACGATCAGTGACTGTATTCAGGTGCAGTGAGTCTCTTACCGGTCCGCCAAAGCGTAAGGGAGGTCCCGATCAATAGAGAACATTGCACCAAGGCAACACAGTGCACTGAGCCCCGTCAGGAACCAGAACGTGGAACGCCAGGTTTGACTACGCGATGTGAGAAGTTGAGTCAGCCAGTGATAATGTCGACTACGCACCTTGTCAGCTGGGTCAGAACACCTCCTATGGCACTACCTATCGCCGCGCCTACAGGTGCACCGGCTGCGAATGTTGCAAATGCAATTGAGCGGATAGGAGAGGGTGGGAATGCGTGTGCCAGAATACCGAGCTGCGAGATGGTGATGAGGACATAGAACGCCGATAATAACTGACCAGTGGACACAGGGAGGAGACATTGCGCAAGCCACATCGGTAATGAAACACGGGATAGGTGTCTGCAAGGGACAAAGGCGATCCCCGTCACAAAACTCTGACGGTTTGGAACTGCCTTGAATGAA
>KN050109.1:3577-56446 GCA_000743315.1 Lignosus rhinocerotis TM02
TTCCTCCCGCTTCTATTTTGTCTCCTCCTACTGTACTGCCCGAGCCCGTGTCTACTAATCCAGTCGCTTCTGTTTCTCAGGCCTCCACACCCGTGTCCCTCTGAGTCGAACCTCCCGCACGCACACCTGGCCTACCTGTCCTCGCACCTGCTATCGCCCCCACGTCCGCCATTCCTACTCGCGTCCCACGCCCGCGCTCGCCTCCCTCAGTGCGTCCCGATCCTAGAACGTACTACAAGCCGCCGTCGCGAACCACGACTCGTTCTGGTCGTATCGTGAGGCCGCTACCTCGCCCAGACGTGTGGCGCCCGGAGGGTCAATGACCGGGGCTGCATCTTCGTTGGGTGCAGGTCGTTCGCCAGTTCGTTGCTTGCGTATATGCTACGGAGCACAAACTCGCGTCGCACAACTCCCTTAAGGAGGGGGTAGTGTAACGGTACCCGTTACGTGCCCACGGACAATCTAGTTTAGTAGCTCATTTCGTCCAGTTCCTACTAGCAGCGTCTCGTCTCTTCATCGCGCACTGTGCACCCGATGTTCGCTTGCCTATTCTGGGTTGCTTCTACTTCTATGTCCACCTTTATGCTCAACTATACTACTCGATATCTATGGTACACTCAATATATTTCTCGAGTTCTCTGGTCAGACTTGCTCTTGTCTCGTATCACTAAGTTTCGTTCTCGATTCTCGTTACTATCTACGTGTTGGCCCGCCGACCATCAGAACATTCCATCTATCATTATGGAGCCACGTGAAGAATATGTTCTCTGACATATATAATTATGATTACTCGTTCTTGTTCTGGGTGTTGCCAGGCGCAGACATATGTTTTCTAGAGCTCACGCAAATGTATAACGAGCTTCACGCGTTTTCTGTTCTTGTGCGCGCAGTCAGTCGGGATAGTAGGCCATGGGGAGCGGCGGCGATTGGAGGGAGAGGGCAGATCGGCGGCACTGGGCTGAGTGTTCAGATTTTGGGAAGATGAGGATCACTGCACCTCATAGGCGCAGGACTGAGAAGGTGTGCGATAGTTATCTCGACATATGACGGGGAACAATTAGTGAGCCTGAGACGTGTACTACTTTGACATTGTACTGCCAAGTCCGGCGGGAGACGCACCACACTGCCAACTTCTGTCAACATTTCATCTCCAGGTACTCCGACCTCGCATGACTCCTGTATGAGCTCACCAAAAAGGACTGAGAGTCACGGACATTGACGGATTCCTCACATGCCGGGCCGACCAAATTTGGAGTCACGGACGTCGACGGATTCCTCATCGGACTCTTGGGCTTGATCGGGGCTCTGCATAAGTACTAGGACTAGCAAGCGCGAAGTGGGGAATTGCCGGACTTCAGAAGACGTACTCTGATACGTATACGTATATGTATACAAAGCGCTCTCCATTAGGCTAAGGTCTACTTTTACGGACACTGGATACTGACTGGGTGTGGAAGTGGTAATGAGCTCGAGGTTGGAGCCGATATGTACTAATAATGCTGTCAAGGGGCGCTGCGTGCGTGTCTGCGCGGGAGCTACATACAGTGTACCGCAGCACGCAGCATGATGGGTGAATGTACGTATACATATGTAAAGCGACGGACGCGCGGTGTGCGACGTGCGACGTGCGTGATGGGGGAATGAGGAGAGCGATACAACGGGATGCGACAGTGAAACAGCGAGTGGGTGAGATGCGGGCATGTTTGGTATGGGCGATAGAAAACAGGGATAGTCAGGAGGCGTGAAGGGCAAGCGTGTAAGTTGGGGTTGGGACAAGGCGGCGGGTGGGCCGGACGGGGTGTGGTGATGTGGTGATTATTACTGGAGGTGCTGGTAGTGGTAGTGGTGGTGGTATCTTGTCCTGGATCTGGTACTTCAACCCCCCGATCTTGAACTCCCATCCGCGCACTTACTCGAATGACGACGTGAGAGAACATGAACGTAAATAGCGGCGAATAAGATAACTCAGCACGACGCTCGAGGTGCTGCCCGACCATGGTGAGAGAACGACTGAGACACAACAACAGAGAGAGAGGGGTCCGCAAGCGGCATTAAGGCAATACGAATGACGCAAGACGAAGAGCGGACAGCGGATGCGATGCAGGAAACGAAGGGCCGAGTGTCACCGTTCGCGTCGACTACGTGCGACGCGCGCGTGCTCGTCCGTGGGTATTAGGGGGAACGGGCCTCGGAGGGCTACCGCCTGCCAAGGAACTCGATCAGCGCGCGCGAGACCTCGTCGGCGTGCGTGTTCGTGATATCGTGCGAGCCCCCTTCGATCGTGACGAGCTCGGCATGCGGGACGAGGGCCTGCACGCGCGACGCGTACCGGTATGGCACCACGCTGTCGGCGGTGCCCTGCACGTCCACGTACGGTCGAGGATTCACGTGGAAGACAGCATATGTGAGCGGGTGATGGCGAGGACTCGGGAAAGTGACGTGAGGAACACGTACCCATATGACGAGAACACGCCCCCCGGTCTTGCGAGAGTGCCGGCCAAGGGCGGCAAATTGCGGTGCGAGGCTGCGTAGAGGACCATCGCGGATTGAAGATGCCAAGGCGGCGTTGTACCCTGGTAGGTATGCTGATTGTATACGGACGAGCTGTGTAGGTTAGAGATTCAGCAATGAGACACTTCGCGATATGGAAGGTGCGGTGGAAATTGGGCGACATACCTCGCTGATCGGATCGTCGGACGCTTTCTGGTTGGCAAGATATTGCAGATAGATCTATTTAGATGGGGATATGAGCGACATAGACAAAGCGGATTGCAGCAGACCAGTGAGGATGTGAAGGTTCAAGCAATTGCGAGGCACAGATAGAATTGCGCCTCGCATGCACAAATGCCGCTCGCAAGATCAGGAAGAATACGCGAACTACGTGCCGAGCAGACCGAGCGAGTAGACCAGAAGCAGAGGACACGAGCACAAGCAGAGCGAGGTCCGAGTTTGGAACCAGTACAAGACTTACGCGGAACGGATAGCTTGATGCGACTAATTGCATGGGAGGAGACGACAGAAACTTGGTGGTCCGAGACATATCGGACGACTACATACCAGGCACTGGATGGGTAAGAGCCTCCAGCGATGGTATGACGTGGCGTACCTCCATAAGACCAGCACTCGCGATGAGAACTACCTTGTCGGTGACGAGATGAGGGAATTGTGCAGCAAAAGCGGCAGCTATACCACCTCCCTGCGGACAGTCGTGAGAGTGAGGGGTGCTACCTACATATCGCCGATGGGAACGCACCATAGACACCCCAACGATATCGGCCTTGCTCCAGCCAACGTACTGGAGGAGCAATGCGAGCTGGGTAGTGTAGAGATTCGAGTCGTACGTAGTATGAGGGGCGTCGGAGTAACCTCTTCCATACAAGTCTGGATGTGACCGTGGGTGCGATGTCAGCGGCGGTATGATCAAGCTACTTACCATAGAGCAGGACGCGATAGCCTTTAGCGACAAGCTGAGGTGCGACATCTTTCCAGATTATAGCTGGAACAGAGAGACCGTGTATAAACACCACCTGGGGGGATGATTGGAGAGATTTCATATATAGCACTAGAGAGATCGTACCCGCTTCCCATTTTCAGGACCGACGAGCCAATATCGGACCTATTGGAAAAGGTTGGCGAATATGAAGGCGCTATGTGGGGTGACATACAGAGCCATAAGGAAACTTAGCGTACGCGCCACCGGTGTAAAAATTGTCGGGATATAACGACCAGCTCGGGGCGGACTTGGGGAGGGCGGCGAGAGATGGGTGGACGTAGAGCGAGTCTGGAGTGTGTGGGAAGACGGTGCAGAAATATGTGAGGATTACGAGGGCTGGGCAGACGAGGAGAAACCACTGCAAGGCCGAGGATGGCGGCATGTCTTTGAAGGATGAGAGCAAAAAGGGCGCAGTGGACATTTAGCTAGGACGCGCACAGAGAAAGCCACGAGACGAGGAACTGGGCTGGCCTGGCAGGGAAAGTGAAACGCGTCAAAGCCAGGGCCCAGTTACTCCGATTTCTTCGGTCCACGTGGCCTTTAGAACTCCCGTCACGTGTGCCTTCGCGCGAGGGCGTTGTTTGTGCGTTGTTTGGCCATGCTCATCCTCTTCGTCCTGTCTCTAAGTTCTTCGGCCTGCAGCAGCATGCTGCTCATGGCCAACACAGATGGCCTCGCACTCGCCCTCGACGACATTCTCCACACCATGTCTCCCTCTCCCGCTCCCCAACCCCTTCCCCTAGATCTAACACAAACCCTAGGCCTCCCCGAACAGTCCTTGCCACCGATTGTCAACAAGCAGGACAATCCACCGATCATAGACAACCCGATACCTCCGCCTCGCCTACCCTCCCCGGAACCTTTGGATCAATCCGAGCTCGAATCTATGCGTGCTCGTGTACAACAATACTCCCCCTCCCTCGACTCTTCCCCTCAGAGAGAGTCCGAGCTTGCCGCCATGGTGCGCACCTCCCCGTTCGTGTCAACATTCAACTCCTGAGTCTATGTGCATCAAAGGTATTGCGTCTGACATCCCATCTCTTGCTTCATCCAACCCCAGCCCAACTTGCTTCTCAGGCAGAGACTATCGCAGACTTGACTTTCCAGAGAAACATGCTCTTACTAGAACGTGCCGAAGACAGCGCCCGATGGCAGGCCGAACGGGAGTGCTGGGACAGGAGTGCAGAAGCATTGCTCCTCAAAGTGTGCATAGCCCAGGAACCAGTCGTCAAAGAACAGGTGTGTACCGTATCTTGCTCACCAATGTAGCTTCTCATGGGTTAGAGCACCCTATAGGAAACACAACGTTACATCGCTCGATTGGAGGACGATGTCAAAGCATACCGTCGCAGCGTTCGTGAGGTTCCCTCATATCAAACTCCTCCCTCTCATCGCCCCCTCTTTGCATTCGTCAGCTATCCGATACACAAACTCGCTTGTCCACTCTTGAGAGCGAACTCGCTAGAATCAAACCCCTCCTTGCCATGCAAGCTACACTTCTTCGCGACTCTGAACTATGGCGATCAGAGGCACTCTCGAGCATCGTCTCAGAGCAACTCGTAAGCTTCGACAAGAAGTCAAAAGGGAAGGCGCGTGTAACGTTTCCGCCTGAAGCGAATACTCTTGCTTCCACGACGTTCTCGAATGGGAGCCTGGATCAACATATCCTGACTGATCTGCCAGACACGGCCCCTCAGTTTTCCACATCCACTGTCGTGGATGTACCCATACCACCTCCTGCGCAGCCTGGCCCTTTCCATTCTCCGCGTTCGCTCAGACCCAAACCGGACAAGTATCATCGCAAAGATCGGGAGAAGGATAAAGACCGCGACAAAGATAAGGAGCGCAAACACCGACATCGAACCGATCCATCACCCGTCCTTGCAGACGCCCGCGCGGAGTGCATCCTTGTCGCTGCGCGCAAGCTCGGTCGTGTGCGCGCAGGCATCATCTCCGGCTTTGTCAAAGAGCGGCACAAGCTCGAGCGCGAGGCAGAGGTACTGCTGCAGAATGTCAAGGAGCGCGCCGAGGCAGAACAGAGCGTCCGCCGCATCCTCCAGACCCCTACCCAGTCGCAATGTCAACAGCCAGATGTCACGACGCCCACTAACGCACAAGGACAGCGCGAAGTTGATGAGAGCCCCTCGAGCCCGGCGATACCCCTCGCGCTCGCAGCGGCAGGGGCTTCGCCGCAGAAGCTTGCGCCGACTCTGACGCCATTCTCCACCCCAGGCGTACCGCTCCCGCGCGCCCAACAGATGCCGACTCACCTCCACACTTCCATGCACCCGTACTCACCTGCCCCGGCAGCGCAAGGCCTCCACCCCCACACGATCGCCCATCCCGGCCTCGTCTATCTCAACCCGGGACCAGGCCAAGGCTCGATGCCGGTCATCGTGCCCATGCCGTGGCCCGTGCCCTCCGGTACGACCTCAAGACAGAAGTCCCGCCGGACTCCGCAGGCGCAGGCGAGGACCCCCGCGCGGGTGCAGGGCAGCACTAACGCCGGTGTTGGGGAGGTCACATCGGCCTCAACCCCGATGGACTCGTTGGTGAGCGCTGCGCGGACGCTCATCGAGGATGAGAATTACCATGGGGACGTTGTAGGGGACGGCGGTCCTAGAGAGGCGGAGCTCGAGGCGGCCGGCGGCAGCGACGAGACAGAGGAAGATGTCCCCGTGCGGAGACGGGGGACACGACGTCGCGCAACGGGTCCCCCTCCCGAAAGTCCGATGCCGAAACGCAGGCGGGTGACTGCGTCGACATCAACATCCGCATCTACATCCACTGTCTCAGAGGGCTCTGCACAGCAGCTAGTCGCTGGTCCCAGCATTGGTTCCACTGTCAGTCCGCCCAAGTTCACTCGCCGCACCAGGGCGACAACGGAGAAGGAGAAACTCAAGCCGAAAGGTCGCGGACGGGGAAGAGGCAAAACGCAGCAGACCCCGGTGTCGGCGGACGTGGATGCGGTGTCTCCGAGCCTCGAGAGAGGGGAGACACAGGTGCCGACACATGCAGAGAGGGAGCCAGAATCGGGGATGGTCCAGGAACAGGGGCGGCGACGGGTGCCGCCGCCGCAGGTGGCGCGTATCCGGAGTGCGCTGGACGTTCTGGCGGACCAGGCGGCGCAGGAGCAGGAGAGAAGGCCGTCGATGGACCCTCCTGAGAGCCGGAGGGGGAGCGAGAGCGCAGAGTCTGTTGGAGGTCGCAGCGGGAGCGGAGGGATTGACGGGGTGCTTGTCTCTGCTTCTGGGGAGGGTGAGGGTGCAGAAGGGGGGCGGGGGACGGCGGCGGTTGCTGCAACGCCACGGAGGGTGTCGAGGGGAAGAGGGAAAGGAAGAGGAAGGGTGAGGGGTAGGGCTACGAGGGGAAAGGGGAAGGAGAGGACTGTGGAGGTTGACGTCTCCCCTCCAGTGACAACGACAGGCGTGGATGGTGCGGATGCCGAGATAGATCTGGAAGTCGCACAAGGCGATTTTGGAGATACAGCGGAACCGCAGACGCAAATGCAGACTCAAGGACGAGCGGTCATGGACGTCGGTACGACTCCCATCCTTCACGACGATGCAGCTGTGGACGCGAGCGCTGCAATCGATGTCGACATCCCGGACGCGCCCGCGGTATTGAATGCTGCGGTGGAGGTCGATGGGCCAGATGCACCTGCAGATGTTGGCAATAATGTAGCAGAAGGCATGCCGTCTACAGAGAGCGGAGAGGCAGTCGAGAGGAACGAACCGCATCCAGCCTCCATCACGTCCTCCGTGTCACCACCTCCACCTGTTGGTGAAGCCTTACTCCCGTTCGTGGATGATGAGCTACTCCCGCCAACATCGCCTGGTCCGGTCGGGGTTCCAAGTCCAAGTTCACGCGATCAGGATGCGTTCAAGGCAGAACAGCAGGCAAGCATTGAGACACGGGAGGTCTCCTCACCTCCCGTCATAGAAGGGCAGGAAATAATGTATGATCAAAACAAACCACCACAGGAAGAACTACGCTCTCCCGCCATCGTCTTTGAAGACGACATCGACCCTCTCCCGGCCACTGCAGCCGACAGGGCCGACACAGGCCAACCCATGGATACTATCCCTACAGGGCCGGCTGCCCTCACAGATTCTCTCCTGCCCATAGACCAGGACATGCTTACCGAGACGGAGCAAGGACCTGCCAGCGATGCCTCTGTTTCTACCATCTCGCACGATCTCATACTTTCTCTACCCACGACATCTGACGCTTCTCCTGCTCCCGACGTCGAACCTCAGCCACCAGAACCAGGGGTCCTTGCCCCTCCCCACGACGAGGAGATCCTTAGTGGAGATGAGGACGCCGAGGGATCTATCGTCGAGGAGTCAGATGTTGAGGAACCGCCATCCGTCATCCATGTGTAGCTTTATAGTCGTGTTTGCGGCATCGCTGCAGCTGAACACCGTCGTTAGTGGGTCACATATGTTGTATTATCTGGGCATGGAAACTGCTACTGCTGTCATTTACTTGTACACGTTGTTCTTGGTCTACAGTTACGTATGTACGTTAGATCCACCTGTTCTGGGGAATGAGAGAGGTTGGTTCTTCAAGGAGAATCATAATCCATAGGGAGAGTGATTCTCACTCAGGTTGCCTGAAACCCCTGTTACAGTAAGACCCTACACCAAAGTTCGGCGCACAGTTGTCGCTACAAACCTCTCGCAAATGACGAAGATACCCGTTCACTACTGGGAGACCGCAGGTGGTTTACAGCGACTGAGTGGACAGTTCGAAACCCATGAATGCGACACTATCAAGTACATGCATGAGGAGGTTATCAGACATTCGGCCATATTCTGAGGGGCGGGAGGTACAAATCCCTCCGCTCAATCTGTTGGGCGATGAGGGACTTGATGTGGGTGTTGTCCCCCTGGTATCGAGTCCAAAAGTCCCGCACGTATATCCCATCCTGCCAGGCGTTCTGGGACCCGGATATCCTCGCGAGCCAGTCGTACTTCATGATCACGGATTCCCATCCCATATGGCCGACCCGAACCGCTCTCTCGTCATCGACATCTTGGTGACAGTAGTAGGGGACGTAGATGATTGGGGCAGCAGCGGACTGCAGAGTTTGATGGACTGCTGTGGCTATATTGTGATTATTTTCAGGATGATTCGCCAGGGATATGGGGAGGGCGACGAAGAGCTGGACGGGTCCTCCACGAGGCCAATTCGTGTCGGCTAGCAAGACGATCGCGATGGTTCTCGTGAGTTATGGTCCTACTTGAGACGACGGAGTTGTAACTCACTTATCACTGACAGTAGACTTTCCACCCAGGGAGGCACTGCGTTGCTCTCGAAAGAGTACGGCATGATACGGAGCGACTCCAGGTGAGGCGCGTCTCGCATCCACGAGGGGAAATCAGGGGATATGGTGGGATCCCGCATATGGAACCTAGAGAGCACCGGGAAGGCTGGGGTGCGCTCCGCCCCGCGCCCGGCATCGTCTGAGAAGACGAACTGCGGAGGGCCTCTGTAGCACCAGAGCTCTCGCAGTCTTGGGAAACCGGAACATGCGAGGTGCAGCGGCTTCGTCTGCTCGACCCCGAAAGACTGGAAAATACAGAGTGTTTCAAGGTCGCCCGCAACGGTTTGCAGCAACGCCTCGAGAGCGGCATGATACTGCTCCCGTAGTGACTCCCGATGCTGCTCGTACACCACTGGCGTTAAGTGCTCGCGGAGGGTTTTGATATGCTCATTGCGCTCCCAATCCACCCCAATTTTGAACTCGTCATAGAGGAAGTTCTGGTGTGATATGATGAGGAGGTGTCGAATCTTTGGTGCTGCGGCACCCTCCTTCCTCGCGCTCTCACAGGCAGCCTCGAAGCAGGATAGCAGGCGGCGCACCAGCCAGTTGGAACCAGTGATGATCGAGACCGAGTTAAAGCGTGCCCCACGCGAGGCGGCATGGATATATCTAGAGACGAGGGAAAGCGAGCATGCGGTACGCCCGCCATCTGTGCAGGCGTACAGGGATATATTGTGAAGGATCTCGACAGGGAGACGATCAAGACGGGCTTCCTCTCGTCGGGGACGGGACGAAAAGGGGAGAGCACGCCTGGCAGCTCGTCGCAATTCATCCTTGAGATTGTGACGAACGCGCTTATACCCTTGAGTGCGTCGTGCAGCTAGAAAGGGAAAGTGAAGGAGAACGAGCGTCGAGAGGAGGATCAGCAAGGGCAGGAGACCAGAGCGATCGTACACACGGGGCCTGCCAGGGGAAACAACGATGCTGACTGCTGGTGGGTTGTCTGAACCCCATTTCCCCTGGGACGTCTCCATGACTCTGAACAGACAATAAGCAGGGCTGATGGCTACATAAGTACGTCGAAGGAGTTTCACACTCACCTGCTTGAAATCGTCTATGTCTGATGAGACGAGGTGGTGAGGTGGTTGCGATTGAGGTAGGAAACAAATGATTGGCAGAATAATCTCAGCATTCTCACAGCTGACACGAGGATCCAACTCTCATTGAGCAGTTATGTACTATCCGGTTACGTCACCCATCAACGTACCATTGCCGATTGTTACAGGAGTACAAAGGTTGAGCGTTGAGCTACGAACGCGTTGATAGTCTTGCATGACACATATCCGTGGCATCGCGACGTGTCATGGCTCGAGCTCTAAGAGCGTGGCGTCGACTGAATATTCAGCAGCTCTGCTGTTTGATCTTTGTATAAGATGATTACCTGGTGGCGACGGTTGCTATATACTTAAGAGGAATGCATCAGAAGCTCTCGGGATCCCGTGATCATATTGCTTTTGCACGCTCGAGCAAGCTAGCGACTTCTTTCGTACTGGGTGGGGTTCATATATATCGAATGGTGAGACATCCAGAAAGGCTAATTCAGAATCACATCCAGTTGTGCAGTGTCAAAAAGTTCGTGGAACCCAAACTAGATGATGCCAGGTCTAAGTAAGAAAGATGATGTCCTCACACCGTCGCAGGCAGTGCATCAATCTGCCGCCTCAAGTGCTCAAAGAACCAATACGACGCCAGGATGCTCCCTGCGCACCGCTCGCACCCTGCCGCACGCGCCACCTGCTGCAAGAACGGCAACGAACACACAACAGCAGAGGTCGGGCGCGCCCCAAGCTCCTCCTGCGCCCGCTGCTTGTACTCGACCCACCACCGAGGAGGCTCGTCTATGGTCCCGTGTCGGCCATTGCAGAGCATGCACGCAACGTCCTCGGGGAGCTCTAGCAACGCAATGGCAGAGCGCGCGCGCTGCTCGTGTAAAATAAGAAGTCGGTGGTACGCGTAGCCAGACATGGCCTTGAGGTCATCGTGGAGAGGAAGCACATGGAGCCCAACAGCAAGCGTAGCTGTTGACGCGACCCTGGCCTCATCTTCAAGGTCGTACCGGCTCGCAATGGCGTAGACACGCAGCGGAGACGCTTTTAGAAATTCCGGTGCCACTAAGCGTCTGCGGAGACCCTCTACGGCTGCTATCAGGTCGTACTTCCGAGCGGCCTCGAGTGCAGGTACAAGCTCCTCGAGCGTTCCGACCGACGGATCGGGGATGGGATAGACGTAGCGCAGCACGGTTTCGAGGACGGCCGCGCTCTCTGTGAAAGGGATAATGGGGTTCTTGGCTCCGGTCTCGTCCTCGTCAGTGGGTTGCGGTAGAGAAAGCATGGCCTCGAAGAATGATGAGGCAGCTGAGAGGATGCATCGGTGTACACGAAAGTCGATCCCGCCAGCCTGGTTGCTGCTCTCGAGATTGGAGCAAGGGTAGTGTGAACGCAGCACAAGGTCAGCGTCAGGAGAGTTGAAGAGGGAAGACATAGTGGCACGGTGTGTCTGGCAAACAGAAATGCCAGCCTATCATATAGGGAGAAGTAGGCTGGGTGAGAAGGCTGACACTGCACATGATATCATTGATCAATAGCGGCGTACAATTGCGGTTGTCCGTTCATACCGGATCTAGACCGCAACAGACTGCGAAGGACTGTATACAGCAACTCGTCGTACACCAGGGACGCCAAGTGGCCCATAGCAGGGGTTGTCAGCCTCGATTCTCAGCGTCTATTTCGATCATACCGTTCCCTTGAACGGTCGCGGCTCCGGCTGCGAAGTCTGTGCTCTCTATCATCGTCCCGGCGTCGCTGACGCGGAGACCTGGAGCGTTTTGACCGGTCCTTAGATCGGTCTCGCCGGCGAGGGCTTCGACTCCTGCTCTTGTGATGTCGACGCCTGCCCTCGGGCATGTCGAACACCATACCATACGCATCGCCAGGACCATCCGCTTCGTCCCTGTATCGACGGGTTGCCTCCAGGTCGTCTCGACCGCCGAATCCGCCTCCACGCCCTCGCCCACCACGTGGGCCCATCTTCACATTGTTTGACCAGTGAGTGTTAAGTCGAGCGACGGATTGGGAGCTTCGAAGGGCCTTAGTATACACTCGATACGAGGAGTGATTACACTTACAAGTCCACCCATATTCGTCGATCATCAACCAACACGTTCTGCATCTTAAAGTATGCCTAGACATGACACGGTTACTAACGTGCACGCAAGCGTAAACGGGAGACTCCCACCTGTTCGGCATCTTCGCGCTTATCGAACTCAATGAACGCATACTGTAATGAGTCTCCAGTCTTCTTGTCACGAATGACTTGACAGCTCATGATAGGTCCGAACCGAGAGAAGATGAGCTCCAAGTCCTCGTCTCTGGTGACTGGGTTAAGCTTGCAGACGAACAAGACGTTTTCTGGGGGGCGAACATTAGCGAAGGGCAAGTCTCCAACCATCTCAAGGGTCAACGCCGACGCCTGAGCTGCCTTTTTCCGTCGGATGGCCTCTGCCTCCTCTTCAGGCAAGGTCTCCAGTGGATCCTCGTCCTCAGCAATTCGAGTGGAGTTATCCGGTGGACGAACTGGGGGAGAATCGGGTACTACGAGGCCTGATGGGTCGTCATATGGATCCTCTTCAATGTACATGAGCACTAGAAGGCACAGCCCACCCGCATAGGACACTCACCGAGGATCTCGACATGCCTTATCCTCACATCCTTCAACGGCCGCCCGTCCTGATCCACAAAAACCTCATTCAGCTTCTCCAGCGTGTCCAGCCCCTCCACGACGTGTCCAAACACGGCATGCTTCCCGTCCAGGTACTCGATGTTGTCGCCCAGCGTGATGAAGAACTGGCTCCCGCACCCCCCTTTGTGTTCTTCGCCTACTGTGGGAGCTACAGCCATAGACACGATCCCGCGCTGCTTGTGCTTGAGGCGCGGCACGAACTCGGGCGTGAAGTACCGCGGGGCAGAGTCGCCCTTCTGTGAGGCTATCAAAGACCAGATAGACTCGCCTCCGGTACCTGTAGCTGTAGGGTCACCGACCTGAGCCAGAAAGTCCTTCGAAACTGCAACGGGAGATCGAGGTTGAATGTGGTGCACTGGCGCGATTAAGGAATGGGGGAGACTGACCATTGAAAAACGCATTGAGGTTGTAGTAGTAGACTTTACATAGCTTGAGGAAGTTCTCGCAGGTCTTCGGGCATGATTCCGTTTCGAGATCTATGACAATGTCGCCGAGGGATGTTTCAAACAGCACTGACATCGTGGTAGGTGAAGAAAGGGGACAAGCGCCCATTCTTGTCGCTTTCCTCTAACCACACATAGTACAACAACTCCAGAGGCTGCCCTCTCCCATCTTCGTGGCCTCAGGACGTACCCAGATAGTGGAAGCAGATCGTCTTGACAACCTCTGGTAAACCTCGGAAGGAAACCACGTCGGCCATGTACTGATACTCTGAAGAGCACAATATCAATATACTTGCTCTCGTCATCCACAATCTTGAATAGCCAGAGAGAAGGTCAGAGAAGGTCCAAGGGATAGACGAAAAGGGATGACAGCAACTTGAGGTATAGCATTAGCATGTGAACTAGGGTAGCCCAAGCCTTGCAATAATTTACACGTTGGATATACAGCAGATGTAATCCAAACTTCCTAGTCATACTATATTGCGACTCACAACACTCAGCTGCTCACCTCCACACCAATACGTCTAAAAGTCCCGCGGCCGTGACCAATTTCGCTGGATGTATGCCTCGTCGCGCGGGCTCAAACTCCCTGCATAATACGCTGTGGGCACGCCCCGCTCCGTCTCCTCCGTCTCCTCCAGTGCGGCCGCCCACGACCCCAGCCCGAACAGCGTCGCGCTTCTCGCCGGCTGCTTCTGCGGTATCGCGCGGGGCGGAGATCGTTTGGGCGGAGCCTGCTCCTCTCCGCTCCCAGCCGTCTTCCCTTCCACCCGCACAATCGCAACCGGGGTTTGGGGGCGTGAGGTTGAGCCTGCGCGCCCTGGACCAATGCTTGAGCTCGCTTGAATGGGAGCTGGAGCGGGAGCAGTAGCCGCGAACCGGAACGCTTGCATGCGCCTCGATAGTGCCTGTAACACCGACTCCCTGTCTGCAGGCTGGGACGGACCTGTGCCTGAGCTTGGGCCCGGGTCGTTGACATGCTGTGGCTCGTCCCCATGCTGTGTGAACGTCGTATGGATGGACGAGTCCGACAACCCGCGCCTGAGCGCGCGCTCCAGCGCTGGGGGAGGTCCCTCGTTCGACCCCGATCCAGAGCCTTCTACATTGCCCAATTGTGGGGAGTCGATGACCGCGTCTACAATGCGCGAGAGGCGTTGCCCGGACGTGGCATGTCGGAGGGAAGCCCTGCCAATAGTTGCAGACGGCGCTGCTGCGTTGATTCCCGCGAGGCTCGTCGACCGATTGACCTTCTTCCTGCTGCTGCTTGGCGGACGGGGGATCACTACCCAGGGATCTCCTACGGCAGGCCGCGGCGCCCCCGCGAAGATGCCCATGACGCTCCTCGACAAGTCCTGCCTCGGGGCTGGCTGCACAATAGCAGGTGCGTTCGCGCTCGCAGCAGTGTTCGAGGTAGCGAGCGTACTCCCAAAGCCCTCAGCCCGGCTAGGGTGTGCGGAATACGTACTGGTGACCGCCCGACCGACGGCCGCGCCGCTAAATTCGACGTTGACCGTCATGGCGGATGCTGAAAGCGCAGGCTGTAGCTTCGGGGCGATCCGTGGGGGCCTGCCACGACCGATGTTCCTCGCTGGGGGTGAGAGCGCGCGGGAGGCAGCTGATTCCGCCGCCGGGACGCCGCCACCAGGGAGCCCGAGCAGCTTCGAGATGGGCGCGATCCACGATGGTGCGCTCGGCCCTGTGGCGGTATCGCGGGAGGCTGAATCACGACCCTGCGCTTTGGTGGGGTTCATCGCCATTTCGCTGACTCTGCCGGCAACGGTGGGATCGAGGATGACATCGTTGAGTGTCACGCGCATCTGGCCAAGTTCGGTGAAGACGTCTTTGATGAGCTTCAGAAGTCCGCGGAGGTCGCGTCGTGTGCATGTGGTGACTGTCTTCTCGTCCTCGAGGAATGCACGGAAGTGACTACGGAGCGCCGTGGCATCGTTCAGGATGGCGTTGACGGTAGTACGGGAAAGGTGGCTAACATCTGCGCCAAGTAGATGCTGGCGCTTGAGACGGTTGGTGAGAGTAAGAGCGTCGGCTTGGGAAATCCGATTTAGGAGATGAGTTGTGCGCTCAATCACGGTGCCAATAGCAGTCGAATGTATGCCATCAGTCAGCGACGAAGATTCGGACTGTCCGTCGTGTGGGGAGATATGGTCGCCGAAAGTACGAGGAATGGGTGAGGGTGGAAAAGCGCTGCCGCCATTCCAAGGGATATCCGTTTGGACGGCACGATCACGAGTTAGAAGGAAGAGCGGTTTCTGAGCACGGGGCCGTTCTGGCGACATGGTGCTGCAGTCCGTTTCGTCCACCTCGATGCTAAGGTGCGACTGAGCGTAACCTGTGTATGGACGCGCAAACGATGTCCACTTAGTCCCTGCAGGTACGTGCGAGTCTGTCGGGGACAAAGGGCGACGGTCGGTTTCAGGGGTCAAAGGTTCCTGTTCAGCGCGTTCAAAGTCAAGTTACATGATGAATACGTTCGTGCAACGCACAAATGGACGTCTTGATGAACGGTCTCTACTGCGTTCAACGGCGGATGCTGAAAGCGCAGGCTGTAGCTTCGGGGCGATCCGTGGGGGCCTGCCACGACCGATGTTCCTCGCTGGGGGTGAGAGCGCGCGGGAGGCAGCTGATTCCGCCGCCGGGACGCCGCCACCAGGGAGCCCGAGCAGCTTCGAGATGGGCGCGATCCACGATGGTGCGCTCGGCCCTGTGGCGGTATCGCGGGAGGCTGAATCACGACCCTGCGCTTTGGTGGGGTTCATCGCCATTTCGCTGACTCTGCCGGCAACGGTGGGATCGAGGATGACATCGTTGAGTGTCACGCGCATCTGGCCAAGTTCGGTGAAGACGTCTTTGATGAGCTTCAGAAGTCCGCGGAGGTCGCGTCGTGTGCATGTGGTGACTGTCTTCTCGTCCTCGAGGAATGCACGGAAGTGACTACGGAGCGCCGTGGCATCGTTCAGGATGGCGTTGACGGTAGTACGGGAAAGGTGGCTAACATCTGCGCCAAGTAGATGCTGGCGCTTGAGACGGTTGGTGAGAGTAAGAGCGTCGGCTTGGGAAATCCGATTTAGGAGATGAGTTGTGCGCTCAATCACGGTGCCAATAGCAGTCGAATGTATGCCATCAGTCAGCGACGAAGATTCGGACTGTCCGTCGTGTGGGGAGATATGGTCGCCGAAAGTACGAGGAATGGGTGAGGGTGGAAAAGCGCTGCCGCCATTCCAAGGGATATCCGTTTGGACGGCACGATCACGAGTTAGAAGGAAGAGCGGTTTCTGAGCACGGGGCCGTTCTGGCGACATGGTGCTGCAGTCCGTTTCGTCCACCTCGATGCTAAGGTGCGACTGAGCGTAACCTGTGTATGGACGCGCAAACGATGTCCACTTAGTCCCTGCAGGTACGTGCGAGTCTGTCGGGGACAAAGGGCGACGGTCGGTTTCAGGGGTCAAAGGTTCCTGTTCAGCGCGTTCAAAGTCAAGTTACATGATGAATACGTTCGTGCAACGCACAAATGGACGTCTTGATGAACGGTCTCTACTGCGTTCAACACTAAGGGAGCGCCGTTCGGTGGCTCCCTGCTCGCTTTGTAGCCTTGACCGTAGCACGGACACAGTTGGTGCGGTTCCTACCTGGAATGTCGGAGACAATGGGGCAGATGTATCGTGATAAGTGAACGAATTGCCGCTGTGTGTGAAGCGGTGACCACGCCTGAACGGGATGTCGCTCGCGCGCCGTTCTTCGAGCTCCTCTTGTAGTGTACGGAGTTCCTCTCTTTCGGCGGTGAGGAGGTTCTGGAGCTCAGCATTGTCGCGCTTCAATGCTTCGTTATCTGCAACCAAAGATTCGAGCACTTTGGTAACCTCGGAATCTTGGATATCAGTAGCATGACCGAGTTGCTGACGTAGCCATTAGTCAGGAGGCAGCCGTAGGTGGATACTGAGCTATGAACATACGTGGTATTGCAGCTGCTCGAGGCGTTGCTTGGCGTCGCTCAGAAGTTCCTGTGATAGTTCGTGTCGGTAGGTCCTCTGGGCATCCAAGTCTTCTCGCAGCCTAGCGATTTGTGCTTGCAATTTCGCTGATGAACCTCATTCAGTGGGAATCATAGGGAGCACGGAGGGAAGGAGGCTGACCGCATTTCTCCTTATAGGAGACAATCCGGGACTCCGTCATCCGAGCTCTGTGAGTCGCACTATCAAGTTCCTGCTTGAGGTCGTCTTTCTCCTGAAGGGCCATAGCTAACCGATTCTCAACACCAACGGCGCGAGCGTTCTGGGAACTCAGGCGTGCTACATTGCTTCTGGCCTCTGCGAGCTCCTGTATAAGGGACTTCTTTGAAGTCTCACTGACTTCTGTGTGCATGAGGGCTTGTGCGAGACGCTATGCATAAGTGTTAGTACGTGCATCGTGCGTAAGCATGTAGTGTATTTGCCTTCTCCAACAAGGCGTTCTAGGATGACCATGGTGAGCGAATGAAAAGTTGCGTGCCTCGTGAGACACACCTGCCTGACCAGCTCTGCAACCCGTACGTCTACCGATGAGTCCAATGACACAGTATCGTCACTGCCATCAGATACAAGCTACACGGTTGTGAATTCAAAGGATGGACTTGTGGGACATGATGAAACGCGTACCTGCCCTTGCCTGCGCACCAATGCCTCATGACGCTCCAGCAGCGCCCTCCCCACTTCTGCTCAACAACATACAGACGTCAAGGGGTGTTCGCTTCCGTGTCGGTACCCGAGACGCACCTGCGCTCAGCACGAGTCTACTCTCCAGCTTTGCCTTGAAGACCGCCCAGGCCCTGCTTGTCTCGCACTCCTCCCTGCCACAGCAGCAGCTACACACATTGTCCGGCTCCGGAGAAGACAGGCGAGAGGCACTAGTCAACGCGCTTGTAAGCTCGTCGATGGTCGTCGTTGCGCGGTGCAAGCTACTTGTGAGTTGCGAGTCCGGAGTCAACGGGCGCGAGTCGAACGACATAGCAGAGAAAGCCAGTCAGAGAGATCAAAGAAGGCTGAGAGAGGTGCGTAGTCTGTGGTGAGGCTGCCAGCAGCAGAGGGGAGTATAAAGGGTGGGGTGGGGACAACCTCGTTTCTGGACGGTAATGAAAGGGCATGCAAGCCTTCGCGCGGATAAGTGTTGTAAACCAGCCCAGGCGAAGCTGCTAGGGGTGTCTCTTCGAGTGAATCAAATAAAATAGATAGACATACACAGCAGATGAAGCGGAGCAGCGAGTGGTGGCAGCTATAGTGGGGGGAGGATAAGTAGAGAGTGTCGGGACTCGGAATCGGTACGCTCAACTTAGTGCTAGACTCCCTAAAGGGGCATCACCATCTCAGTGTCCATTGCCGCCACCTTTCCTCCATTCTACCCAACATGCAGCAACAGTGCTCACGTTCATCAGTCGCGAAAAAGGTAGTATACATACACATTCATATGCGAGAAAACAAAAAGGATAACACTATGAACCTGAGGTCCATGTATTCTGAAAAATTCGCTATGTGGCATTGATGTGAGGGTGGAACACGGAATCCCCTAGTAAAAGGCGAGGGGATTGTTTGTTGCACCACCCTCTGCCACCGTATACCACTGCGTGAACGGCGATGGGTTTGTCAGGGTTATGTATTTTGTTGAATCTGCGGGTGAGTGATCTATTGATGGATGATGAAGCATCGGCGCTACCTCCGTATTTGCCAACGTTGCCTCCTCGATCTTTAACCAACTTCAACGTAAGAAGGACTCTGCACCCTCGAGGGCGGGGAGGAACGTTATCATCAAAGATATACACCCGATAGTTAGCCGTGTAATATTATACACGCCGAGTTCTCAAACTGAATCACGAATGAGTCACTAGGTAATAATGTGAACGACACTCATCTCTGGCATAACCGCAGAATGAACTCAACGGGGTCCGACCGACAGACATAGAACCTGGAGTGCTGCAAACAGGCATATGACCCCATCGTCCATGCTGCAAGTCTTTAATCCTCTGTATACATAGGCGGAACTTGCGAGACCGCAGACGCGGCATACGACACAACCCTCTTGAACTTCCGAGTCGCTTTCCGCGTCACTGCGGTAATGGTCCGCTTCTCCTTCTCCTTCTCCTCTACGCCTTCCCCTCTCCCCACCATCCGCGTCGCCTTAGCCTGGGAAACATGCGAAGCTGTAGACGAGACGTGCGCCGGTGCCGCAGCAACAGGTCCAGGCAGCGTGTGCCCCTCCCGGAACCGCATCCCCGAGTCCGAATGGAACGTCGCCTGCTTGAGCGTGTGGTTCTCTGCCAGCCGCGCCTTGCTACTGCTCGGACCTGCTCTAGCACTGCCGGCGGACGGGTGCACGAGTGACTCTGGAGTAGCAGGGCGGTAAGCCGTCGCTGGCCCCGGTCGATGCATCGCTGCAGGAGGCGACATTGTCCATGGCCCCGAGAACGCAGATGTTGCTGACGGGGTTCCTGGACGCGATAGGAGCCCGAACGACGTCGTGGACGGCGCTAGGGCTCGCTGGTATCCCCTCAGACTGCCGTTTGCATGCGTCGAAGGTGTGTCTGGTCGAGTGTGCGTGTTGGAAGGTGAGGACGGACGGGACTCGGCGTCGACCTCGCTGAAGGTGCGCTGGTGCCCCGCGGGTGTGTATAGCAGGTATTCTGTCCCCAGGCTGGGAGAACGGCTGTGGTAGCGCAGCCCATTTTCCCCATAGAATGACTCGACGTCTGTTACAGTCCCTGGCCCGTGTGACATGAGCGCAGGTGAAGGTGGGGGCAGCTTGGGTTCTGGACGCAATTGAGTCGATGTTCCAACCTGGGCTGTTGGACGCTCACCTTGGTCCAGCAGGTCGACCTTCGTCCCCGGGGACGTGTAGATATACGAACCGCGCTTCGTCTTCCTTCTCTTCCTCCGCCTGATGTACATCCAATGAACCAAGCCCACAGCAAGCGCAAGCACCACAACCCCTACCACCACGCCAGCCACAATCGGCCCCGTATGCGACCTGCGCCCCGACTTGCCCGCCCCCTCTGAATCCGCATCCGGCCGCTCCGACCCCGACTCTGACCCGAGCGGCAGCGGGACGTACTGTACAAAGTCGAGCACGAAGGGCCAGTCGGGCGCGCCATACGTGACGGTCATCTGCAGCACATGCTCGCCCTGCGCGAGCTCCCGCGAGTCGTAAAACGCGTGCGCGTACTCCGTCTCCGTCAGATCCGGGTTGCTCACGACGGTGATGGGGATGCCCCCGTCGATCGCGAACGACATCGAGGGCGGGACCGCGCTTGCGTTGCTCGACGGTTTGGGCATCGCGGCCCCATACACGGTAGCGCGCGTGCCTGCATCGAGGTCAATTAGGTTTCATGGATCGATTGCGTTGTATTCGAAATTTCGCGGAAGGCCGGACCCCAGGGATGGTCAACACTTGACAGCCCAAGTCGCGCGAGTAGATAGTGGAAGGGAGACGTACCGTTGAACCTGAACTCCGCGTCTGCATCTGTGATCCCTTGTGAGTACGTCCCGCCCTGGAAATTAGGCTGACCCCACTGGTGGCTCCAAAGGTCGGCCGAGTGGTAGTCTATGTCAATCACGTCGCCGTCGTCGATGTTGATAGGATTTTCGCTGCTGCTCATGGTCGGTTGCGTGCCAAGGACAGGTCCGGGTTCAACGTTGCGAGGAACGAACGAGTGTGGTGTCGCCGGTGCCGCTTGCGGAGCGTTACAACATTCACAAGCGAATGTCGAGAGCCGAGAGCCTAGGGGTCAATGTCCGAACGTCCTCGAAGAAGGAGGACCAGGGGGTAGAAGAAAGAGTAAAGAAAAAACACAGAAGGGACTCGGACACAAAGCGACGTGGGGGGAACACGGACCTGTCAGTACCTGAGTGTCAACAGTCACCTCGCCCACTCTCGGCTACCCACTGGCTAACCAACAGTGGTCAGACGACCAGAAGCCAGTAGCCAGGTGTAATTCCACACATTGCACTTGATAAGTGATGCTCGCCGGCGGTTCGCCCCTCCAGACAGCCCGCCCGTCCTTGAAACGCACTCGCACACACGTTGTTAATGCCACTGCCAGATGTCGGTACAGCTTCCATCGGCGCCCACACTGTTCAGTGTTCACCGCTCAGCGCTGCTCGATGTTGGGCGAGCGGTCTGCACTGCACAGTGCGCACCTCACTGGCAGCGCGCGTGCTACCACGTCCCCTACCCGAACATGGCAGTCCAGTATATGTACGCTGGCATGACGAACAAGATGATGATACCGTTCTATGAGCCGGCTGGGCTAGAAGCGCATCCAACACTCCCATCTTCTAGCCTCAGGCTCCCGCTGTACGTATAGCGCGGAGAGATGACTGCGGAGGGAATATGCAAAACACAAAGTTGACAGGTGGGTGTAGACAGAGGACGAGGGTACCGTAACCTTTCCAACCTATAACGCAACAAACAGAGCCAGTCCGACAGCTTGTGTGTGAAGACTGTCCGAGCACCGGAATCGGGGGGAAGCGGATGCGTAAGGGGCCAAGTTCGATCCTCGTTGCGGTCGATAGGGAGTGAGGGACGCTCGCCATGACAGAACATAAGGGCCCCAGGACAGAAGTTCAACTTGTCAATTGGCGAGGGGTTGCCAGTCTGCGAGGACGAGACGGCGCCTGTCGCGCATCCCGGGGTTGTGATAGACGTTAGCCGCAATGTTGGAAGCGCCTGAGCGTGTTACGCGTAACGCCGCTGATTGATCACATCCAGGGTCTTGAGCGTGCAGTATGTATGTACCATGGGGCCCACTTATGGATCTCTCTATCTACATATCTATAACACTTCAGCGGGGGACAAGAAGACCAACTATGCTTAGCATATCGTGGCGGTGAGAAGATTGGACGACTTGTCTCCCAGGCGTGTTCCCTTGATATCGATCCTACTGACCTCGGACCCACATCGGGGTATAGACAGGTATCATCGTATTAAATCCGTACATGCGCATCGGAGAAGTACTAACT
Source organism: Lignosus rhinocerotis TM02 (assembly GCA_000743315.1). Lineage (NCBI taxonomy): Eukaryota > Fungi > Basidiomycota > Agaricomycetes > Polyporales > Polyporaceae > Lignosus > Lignosus rhinocerus. The sequence goes on from KN050109.1 coordinate 25,580, forward strand.
AGTATACAGGTGGTGTCGTGGCACGTAGAGCAAGAAGAGACATGACAAAGGGCTAACATGGAGCAGTCGAGCGCGATATCGACAGGAAGGAAAGTCGGACAGCAATCGCAGGGTTCCGAGGGAACAGACAGAGGATACACGCTATGAGGACAAGGGGAAGCCAAGCTCACACCGAAGCAACGCGTGCACGGTCACCGCGGAGCACACTCAGATGTGTTCCACGCTGTTCAGCAGCCCCGCACGCCCAACACCCTCCCCTGTCTCCTCCTGCAGCGGGTGCGAGCCCGACCCCGACGGCTGGAGCTGCTGCGTCATCTGCCCGACGACGTCGCTCTGCAAATGCATCGGGACAAACACGACCTTGCTGCTCGCGCTCTTCGCCATCGATTGGAGCGCCTCCAGCTGCCGGATCTGCATCGCCGCCGGACTCGCAAGGATGTCCGCAGCCTGGCGCATGAGCCGCGCTGCGTCGACCTCGGCCCGGGCAGCGATGACCTTGGACTCGCCGATCCGCTTCTGCTGCGCGGCGGAGGAGAGCGAGGCGGAGACCTCCGGGGAGAAGATGATGTCCTTGATGAGGATGCCCTCGATGGCCACGCCCCACTTGTCCGCCACGTCCCCGACGATCTCGGCGATCTCGAACGCGATCGCCTCCCGCTCGGTCACGACGGACTGCACCATGCGCGCGCCGACGACGTGTCGGAGCGTGGTCTGGGCACGCTCGATGAGCGCTTGGCGCAGGTCGGATATACCGAATGCGGCGCGGTAGGGATTCGTGATTTGGAAGTAGATGACGGAGTCACTGGAAGAAGAGGATATGAGTTGGAGAGTCAACGTGAGAGAATAGGGTAAGGGGGTGAGAATGTACAGTCGATCGTTCAAGCTCAAGTTGGCACTTGATCGCACTACAGGTACAACCTGTGGAGGTTAGGCAGAATGGAAATGCTCGATCGTTCAAGCTCAGATTCGATTGGCACTACAGGTACAACTTGTCGAGGTTAGGCAGAATGGAAATGAAGTGAATGACAGACTCGTCACTGGCAACAGTGTTGTGGGCTGTGATAACTCACAGCACTCTGACCAGTATAGGTCCCGAAGGTCAGGACCATTGTCCCTCTACATAATTCACTTCATCTACCACGTCTGAGTCCTGCGACCAACCTGCCTCCACCCAATTCACTTCATCTACCACTTCTGAGTCCTGCGACCAACCTGGCGGGGCCGCTGTGAGAACCAACGGCTACCCCTGATGTTGTTCGCACTGGGGCTCATACACAGCGACAGGTCCATTGTCGTGCACCTCAGTCACCTCATCCAACTATGCTCGCAGGGCTTGGGCGAGCTTCAGGCGTTGATCCACCCTGGTCAACATGTCTCCCAGCAACCGTCAGGTTCCAAATCGGAGCATTAGCTGTGAAAGCACACAGCTAGCTTCGGGGGGAAGGTGCTGATGGCTGCCGTTACTTTTCACGGTTGGGCTCATTCATCGAACTCGAACCAGCAAACGTCTTCCGAGGTGTAAGAGAATGTGGGAACGCACATTTCCACGTCGACATTGTCACGGGTGATGACTTTCTGTCTCCCGATAGCGCTGATTTGAATCTTGACGTCGACAACCCGGAGAGACTCGGTGCAAACGTTCACTTGGACAAGACCGGGGTCGACGGACTTGTAGAACTGACCGAAGCGCGAGACGAGACCGACGGAACCTTGCGATGGACATTAGCTTTGAACGGTGGCGAGAGCCTGATGCTGCTCACCTTGGTTCACCTCGCGGAAGGGGTTGGGGAACGGGCAGCAAGGAATGGCACCGAAGAAGCCAATACAGGTTCCGAGCACTTGGAGCATAGAACCGTAAATGCCATGAGTGACCTTGGGACAGTCTTAGACGTAGCCGGGACAAATGATGACAAAGGAGACACACCTCCCCTGTTCCAAGGTCTTGAGCGTAGGATGGCTGGTGCGATGACGGGCCGAGGATGAGAAGGAGACAAAGAGATCGACCCTGCATCCGAGACTCGTACCTGCATCTCGCTGCGCTTGAGTGGTTGGACCTTGATGACATGCTCTCCGTTGGCCTTCTTGGCTCTGCTAGGGCCAGCAGAGTAGGAGGTATCATCTGCTACTGTGGCGTTGGCGGACATGGATGAGCAGAGGGAAGAGGGTAGGGTGGAAGGAGAAAGAGAGGCGATAGTATTAGAAGACACAGCCGTGGCGACGAGTCGGGTAATGGTATGTAATGAATGGACGGGCAAGTCAGCGCTCACCATTGGGTGCATGGTGATCGACTACATTCTCACGAGAAGAGTCGCTGGGTGGGCGGTACTTGTTGTCCATGTTGCTCATCGGAATTGCCTGCTGTCGGTCGAGGTCAGAAGGGGCCATAGAACTCGCCGGGGAGGGTTGAGCGGATGGACGAGACTGACCAGAGCTGGGGTTTTATATGGAGATGGTGAGAGCGAGAGTCAGCTGAAGCCATGCGCAGCCACAACTTGTGTTCGCTTGAGACTCGCCCCCTGCTCTCTCCCACCCTCGACATCTCCGCAGTCGTCCGCGGCTGTGCTCTCGTTCCATCTCTCGGCCTCCGCTTTCCTCGGCCTTTGTGGGATCTACCAAGCACATACTGGACCCAAACTGGACCCTCTTGCTCTCCTCACCCTAATAGGCTACAGCAAACTACTGTGGCAACACGGATTTTCGAGCAACTACGTAAAACTCTACCTGAACTGCAGATACGTTGTCTCATCCGTCGACCTTTAAAGGTCGCTGCTCCATCATTGAAGCTGAAGTCCAGGTAGGCACTGCATCAATGATAGGGACAGATCCTTCCGACCCCACCCGACTACACCCTCATCGCAATATAACGCTCCTAGCCACCTGACAACCTCACAGTGTGCAAACACGCTGCGCATCGCGGCATCCCAGGATTCGAGTCAAAGGACGTGCCGAAGTGCGCCAAGGATAACAGTGAAACGGCACATCGCACTAAAATACTCCCAGAGTACAGTGCCGACCTCCAACCAGCGGCCCTTGGCTTCACGAAGACCAGTCGACGACGTCAGAGCTCTGCTAGCTATAGTCATGCGGCCTTACGGACAATACGACTTGCACTCGGTGGTTTGCTCGCGATCACTCGCGGTGGTGTGTACTCAACGACTCGTAACTCGTTCATCTCATTCCAACAAGCTGATCGCCATAACTTGATGCCCGACATGGCCGCGGCAGCTGGAGAGCCTTAGACGCCATCCGATCGCGTTCAATACTCAAGGTACGTCGGCGTAGGTCGGCATTCAGCTGAACATTCCACCCGCGGCGCTGTGCTTGTCATTACATACATGCGAGGTTTCAGTATGGTCTCGGAATACGGGCGACTCTAGGCTCGTACCCAACCTGTTCGGTGATGGTTATTAAAACTCCGCTGATCCCTTGCCCAGTTTGGGACAGCTCGCGTGCCGACTGGGGACGAGTCTAGGGCGACTCCAACTGCGCAGACTGACACGAGCGCTCAGGACTTGTAGAGAGCACATGGCACAATGGCCACGGTCGAATCACTGTCAGTGTCAGTACTGTCAGTCGCGATATATGTCATGGGCCCATGAATGTGTAGTGGCCAGGTTGAGTACGCTGGTCGCGGCGCAGTACGTCCGTTCTAACCTCAAAGCAATGGCAGAATGTGCTCATCCGCGCATGGCGGATTGCCGTATCTGGTGCCTTGTGGACCTGTCGCTTCTCCGGAACTTTGGAGATGCGATGCCAGCGGCGCAAAGACAAGTGGTTGGCTCACGACAGCTCAAGATTGTGGGGAAGCGAAGTAAGACATGAAACCCGTTCAAGACTTCAAGTTGACGCGACGGAACGATCGACTAACGTGCCTCGGGAGCGCACGCCGTGCATTTCGGGCGGTGGGCGGTCTACGGTCTGTACACATACTAGTACAACGAGACTCGTCGCCGAACCCAGGACATGCGAAACGAGAGCACCGCACAGAAGACGGGTCAGGATGAGTATCTGAGGGATGATGTGAGCGCAGCTTCACCAGGCCGACGAGGTCGGACGTGCCAATCGAAGTTTCGACCCGAAAGTTGTTCATTGATGAGATGTCCTGGCAGGAGAGGGACGTGGACCCGCGACGTCGGACGTCGTCATTGCCCGCTGGTTGCACATTTCGTCCGGACGCAGAGCTGACGCGGAGGACGTGCTTACACGGGGATGGTTTCATAGACGACGTAACGACGTAGGTTCTCTTTGGATATGAGCATAGAGAAGGGGTCCATGCCACGACGACGTTCTCTTTGGATATGAGTATAGAGAAGGGGTCCATGCCACAACGCTGCGAACCAAGCGACACGCCACGGAATCGCATGCACGAGGAGGGACCATAACGACCAGAGAGACTTGCCCATGCGTCGGGTGCTAGCTTTGAGAGCCATAGCTTCTACTCCGAAACATCCATGCTGAATGACGTGAAGATGGGTTGCCACTAATATGCCACCAACATTGAAACTGACTGTTGCTTCAGGCCCTGGCTCCCCGATGATCATTATATGCACCAATGTTGTGGGCACTGACTCGTGGACCACGATACCGCAGACAATTGCATGGAGCGCTGAGACACGGAATAATCTATAATGTACAAACCAAGGCACTGACACGACGCACGAGGGTAGCCAACAACGGTACCGCGAGGCACGTAGCGAAGCGAGAGCAGCAGCAACGACATGAGAGACGGTACGTATGCGATGGATACACCGAATATACATAGAACATGAAAAGTGGAAGTGGAATGAATACGCCCTCGCCGACATAGACAACTGCAAGCAAGCCGCGCGAGACGAAGAGGAGAGACGGGAATATATCATACTATGAGACATGCGCATGGATCCGAGTGTGAGGGCGAAACCAGGAACGGGAATAGCGGTGGGGATGATAGCAGAGTAGGGATAGAGGAGCGAATAGAGTAGGGAGACGTACTGTACTTGTATGCACTACATACATTGCCTGGGGATCTAGTGTTCTGCAAACCACGATACACGAGGCACGGAAGAACAACAGTCGTGAACATGGACACGGACACGAACACTAGCACATACACAGACAGAGACAGACCTGATCACTCAATCATCTTCATGACGAGTTCCGAGATCCACTGGATCATCTTCGTCGCGTGCCCGCGGTTGAGCGGCAAGAACTGGAAGCTGTTCACCAGCCCTTGCATACCCTGCTCCTCGAGCGCGTTAAGGTGCCTTCTCCCAGGTCCATGGGCTACACCCTCGTCTACGGTGCTCAGCGTTGATGCCGAGCCCGCTCCTAGAGAACGGGACGTCGGAGGGCCCAACCGCTCCAACTCGTGTGTGGCAACACGGAAGACGTTCGACACCGCAAGCAATATCTCTGGGCTGTTCGAATTCGCAAACGCCTCCTTGATCTTCTCCTGCAAGCTCTCGTACCTGCACACCTCCTCAGCACCACCGTCACATGAACGGTACAGAACTATGCACTACTCACGTCATCCCTATGACCTCTGGCCAAGCATCCGCGACGTACGAGAGGATATTGTACAAAATCGCGGACTCGGGATCGTCCCCTTGCGCAGTTGCGAGCATGGCAGTCACGAACGATGTCACAAGCAGTGCGGTGTTGCTGTCCCCATACCCAATGAGCCCAAAGGGCAGCTTGTGAATCGGGTCGTCCTCGTCCTGCGACATGAGTGCCTCCTCCAACAACCACGAAGCGTCAGCGTTCGCCTCTTCCAATAACCGTCGGAAGCTGCGGATCCGTGTGGACATGGGAATCAGTGCCAGAACGTAACCCAGCACGTCTTGACATATGGGCGTCCCGGGACCATCGTCGGCGTGGTCGACCTCGTTGCAGGAACGCACCGTGATCTTCAACAGGCTGCGCAGCGCTCCCTCAGCGGCGTCCCGCAGAGCTGAGTGCCTGACACCTTTGAAGATAGTGGCGGCGAGCGAGAAGGAGAAGCTCGAGTCGAAAGACAGGCCTAGAAGATGGTCAAGCTGGCATGCGATCTCCTCGAGTGCGACCCGTCCGTCGAGGAGAGTGGCCGTGACACCCCGCTCCTTGAAGTGTCCGTGCTCGGCCATGTTCTCGACAGTCACTCTGAGAAGACGGATAGCTTCGACGTACAGGGACATGTGGCTTGACTGGAGGAGAGCGACCGCTAGCCAGAAAAGCTGAGACAGATAGCGCGAGTTGCCATTCGTGGCTGGAACAACGTTCGTGATGCACCGTAGCATACTCACGACGGACGTGGTGTCCGTCTCACTAGCCTGCGACAGGGCGGTTTTGAATGCGACAAGCATCTGATAGAGGAGGTCATCGTCAACATCGGAAGTCGCAAGGACACCGAGCGCCACGAAAGCTCGGCTTTGCACCGCTGGAGATAGTTGGAAGGCTGAAGATGTGATCAAGCTCATCCAACGGGCGCGCCAGACGTTCAGGAGGCCTGTAGACTATCAGCAGACGTGGCATAGCATGGCAGAGACCTTCGTACCTCTCGTGCCGGATATGATCACCATGATTCGCAATAGCAATCGGGTGAGGTTCTCGAGATCATCGATGAGAGCCTTCCCGTTTGGCGGATCATAAAGTACGAAGTCGCTCGTAGGAGAAGGCTTGGTGAGACCAAAGAGCTTCATACACTCTGGTTGGAAGGTCTCGTCAATCATGAGCTGGATCTCCGGACTTGCTGACGAGTCAGTCAGGCGAAGCGCGTATAATGAATGTAGCATGTGGGTGACGATGCCATAGACCGTACCACGGACGTATAGTTGTCCAGTCGCAGCGATGAGAGTGACCAAGTGCATGATCTCGGGGACGAAAAGCTGGCTGTGGACAATATTCTTTGCTGTATTACCGATAACCAAGATAAGCCGAGTGAGACACGCAATTTCATTCCAGTGGACATTGTCGGAAAGATTTCTTGTCGGCTTGATGGACGTCTTGCCTATAACCTGCAGCACGAAGCTTGGGATCAGTCCGGACTGCTGAACAAGCCACGCCCTACCTTGCGAACGCGGGCTAAGATGCGACCGCGAACATTGATGGAGTTAACCGCGAACATAGTTTCTGCTACTCGTTCGCATCGTATTGATCCCATCCCGCCATCGACAGCAGCACGCATGAGCTCGTCCAGAATGATGTTGATGGTGCTGGTCTCGAGCTTGCCAATCTCCGTCCAAATATGTTTCTGCACATAGCTCGTAAGATCATGCTCAGTGGTGGTGAGATCGACGAGCAAGCGAATGCAATCACGGAACCTCGTGCCAGAAGGTTCGTAGTACTTGCTGCACGGGTCAGTGAACAACGGTAGGTTCTTCATCCAAGGTCCCAAGTACTGCAAGGAGTTCGCACGCTGAAGAATGTTGAGCTTAGTGATGGAGCTAGCCATTTCCGAGATGAAGTCCATCGTCAGATGTGGAGCATGAGCAGCCAACCCCTCGCTGACTTGCGTCAAGAAAGATCCCGGGTGGCCTGTGGGATAGATCCCTGAGGAATTACTGTGATTACAGGTGGACGACCGCGCGGAATTGCGACCCACCCTTTGCATAAACTGCTGGCCGCCCCTCAAAGTCGAGGTACGTGCAGATTGCCGATAGGAGCTCCACTGAGGCAGATCGGGCCTCGTCCTCTTCGACAGTGACCCCCATCAATGCTATGCGAAGGAGCGTAGTGATGATGTTGGAAAGTCTGTTATGCCGCTCGGCTGTGGGTAAGTGCAGTCCCTGCATGAGACCTTTCGCCGCCCGGATAGACTGAGCAGAACGACGGATTAGTATTGTAAACCATCTGCTGAACAGACGCCACACACCTTGACGATGCTATCTCGATGTGGAGACGAAAAGTAGAGCGTGAGGCCCTGCCGGATCTTGCGAATGATGAACTCGTGCGAATCGTGTCCAGTTGAGACATTGTACACGTCGTTGATGTCACCAAGTGAGATGATCTCCGTCGCCTTGCAGGATAGCAGGTTGGAGATTGGCAGCGCTTTGGTCTGTGATCGAGTTGAGACGTGTCAGACATGATGCAAAAGGGAACCTCACCGTCGTGACACGGATATGACTCTGAGCGACTCGCATCGTGACTGGAACTCGCATTGGTTGTGTCTGTCTCATCGTAACATCCTCGAAATCGTCGCTGAGTTCTGCCTCCAGTCCCACTACAGAACAGTCAAACCCCGTCGATGGCGCTTAGGGGGACACTCACCAGCATAGCCCAGTGAAGGCGCAGTGAGTCCGTCAGGGTACTGACTAAGCAAGTCTCCAACCGATGTATGGATAGTGATATGGACAGATTCCGTAGCTCCTGCGCAACCATGACGGTGATGCAATTGGCGATCGGGGAACACATACCTGAAGTGAGGTTATGCTCCTGCGCAACCATGAAGGTGATGCATTTGGCGATCGGGGGACACATACCTGAAGTGAGGTTATTATACAATCTACGAAGATACTTGAGAGCGTATGTGTTGGGTGTGAGGAGCCGCAGGGTCTTGAACCGTCCCCATATATCGATAGGAATGGTCTCCGTGGCGAACTTCAACCATTGCGCCGGAACCTGTGAGGTAGTGGTGAAGGCTGTGAAATCGAAGATGATGTCGAAATCGCGGCCCTCGTTTGCAGGCGACGTAACATTCTGAGTATCAAGCGGGGTAGGTGAGTCGCAGCATGAGATGAGGCAGGCAGAAAGTACCTTGAAGATGTAGTAGAGCAGCAATTCGAGATCCTGGACCTCTACGTCAACCTTGGACACCGACAGAACGAACACAGCGTTCGATCCCTGGGGAGGTCCTGTCAGCGTTCATGCAATAGAAGGCATATCGCAACGCACAGGAGGAGTGATGCCCTCAACAAACAACCCCTGCACGGTGGTCGTATCACGACGGTCACATCTCGACATCAAGTCGAGGTATTCCCGATGGTCCCTAGTGGTGAGCATCGACATCTTTGGGCTCTCCAGAGGTTGCCCGAGTTCAACCAAGGCAGCACACAACGCATCCCATGCGCGCTTCCCGTTAGCAGCAGCAGCCTCGGCCTCTGGGGTCATCTTCTCCGCGGACACCTTTGACGAGCTAAGCAGCTCCTTCCCGATCTTATCGGCATGTTTCTCGAAGAACCGGTGGAGGACGATCGTGTCGGTGTCATCATATGTTCGCTCCAGCCACTCGTCTGCTTCCTCGTCGGGGCCGGGAGGGATATATTTCTATACCGAGGTGAAGTCGTGCACTCGGCATAGATATCACGCAACTACTCACGTTGATCTCACTGAGGAATTTCGTGACCGTGACGATGTTATCCTTCAGGAAGTCATTCAAGATGACCATGTGCGCTTCTTTGCCGAACAAGATATTGTTCGCGAGGTTCTGGATGATCTTCGCAATGACCATGAGTCCGCGACGAACGGTAGGGTCGTTGGGGAGCGTGACATCGACGGTCTCTGGCGTGACGATAGCTGGGGAGATGAATCTATTGCAAAACTCCAGTAAGCCAGATACGAACGAGCACTAGCGCTTGCACTTGCGAACATACCGCAGGAAGATGAATGCGCCAAGAGCAGCGAACTTGGCTTCAGGCCAGACTTCATTGCTACTCTATGTCAGCAACAGAAGCAGGGGACGCAGCACACGATACTCACACAGCCTTCGCAATATGAATGATTCTGTAGGCCAGGATAAGCTTCATACTGCGATTGGGCAGGGAGGACCTACGATGGAAGCGCGGGGATGGACGAAGATATGATCTCCAGGAACTTGGCAGTGATGAACTCCACGGTCTCCTTGTTCTGTCTGAGCTCTTCCTTGGAGACCTTCGCAGGATCGAGCTCGTAGCCTTGTCCCGCTGGCATAGATGTAACGCTCTTCACCAGAGGAACGATCAGTGACCTGAGGTAGTTGTATCCATACACTCTCGCGAAGGCGGAAAGGAAGCGTGTGCATGTTGAGTTGCCCCGGAACAGCGCAGTGTCGCTCTCTGTTGAAACCTGAGCAAGGTCCTTCCGATGGCACTGGGGAAGAGCGTACCTGTCTTCTGGATCTCGAGGTCAATCATCGTCTTCAGCAGATTCATCAGGGACGACCGGGTGTCGAACAAATTCAGCAGGACTGCGTTCATAGCATCTACCTCGTTTGGTGGACAGATCTCGCATATCGCAAGAGCCAAGGCCATCTTCACACCACTCAGCATGTCTGTACTGACAACAGTTCGAACAGGCTTGGTACTTACGTCTGGTCCTTTCACAAGCTACAGATCAACGTAAACACTCTGCATCGCGCTGTAAATGTGGACGTGCCCACCTCACAAAGACGGCTTTGCTTGACCACGACCGGGGTCTCCTCGTACGGCGTGAACTGGATACCTTCCTTGAGCACTCGGATGAAGACGTGTGCGAAAATCATGCGCTTGACAGAGTCGGAGTCGTACGCCAAAGTGAGACAGTGCTTCACCCCACACTCCGTGTTCGCGCTGACTAGAGCAGCGAGTCCAGTGATGAGCAACTCTCTCAGCTCGCCTTCGCGTTGTTGGATGCGCATCTGAACGAAGGTGAGGCCCGGGACTCATGACAAAACGGACCTGCACAAACCTTGGACAGCGACGACTGCTCAGAGATGCCGTCGTCTCTCGGCTGCATAGACAGATGAGGTCAAAACGATCGACCTGCCACGAGGGCAGCGCTGTTCACTTACATTGCCATCATACCTGGTCATCTCCCAGGTCTTGACGAGGAACGACGTATACCGTATGAACAGCCGCGACACCGCATGCGCGACATCCTCCCCCGTCGTACCGTCCGACGGCTCGAGCTGGAGGCGGTCAAACAGGGTGACGGACGCCTTCAAGACCGACACGTTCAGCTCATGCTGCGCGAGCGAGGCCGGCCCGTCTTCGGGCGGGACCTCCTGCACCCAATCGACGATGATGTCCGCGATGCTCTGCCGCATGTTGTTGCTCTCCTTGTTGAGCATCATCACCGTCTCCGTCCTGCTGAACACGCTGCTGCACAGCGTGCAGAACTTGACCTTGAGCCGCATGGCCGCCGCGTCCGAGTCCTCGACGCGGTTGATGAACGTCGCGAGCGTGTAGAGCGTGCTGGGGATGTCGATCCCGCGCAGGTCTTCCGTAAGACTGTGGACGTTCTCGGAAAGCACCTTCAGGATCGCGATGAACTGGTCCAGGAAGACGACGAAGACCGGTAAATCGACCTGTTCATCGTCCGTGACCATGCGGATGACGCTGTCAAGGTATATGAACGATGTGCCTCCTAACATACAGTGCATCGACGTACTCGTCGAGCCGCTTGACGATGCGGCCGTATAAGCGATGGCTCGCCTCGTTGCTCAGCGCCTCTCGGGCAACATCCCGGACCTGCGGAAGGTCATTGACGAGCAAATTCACCGTCTCCGTCAAGAAGTTCGTCATCAAATCGCATGGGTCGCGCAACACACGACAGCCGTCTGGAATGATCACCGGGGGAATCACCCTGGTGAGCGCAGACGGGTCGTGCTGGTCTCGAGTGCACGCCGCTCCGAAAGAGGCCAGGAAGAGCGTGAGGTTCTGCCACTGCGCTTGCCGGTCCTGCGAAGAAGGTTGAGCGATCGCGGGCGTCGAGGCGGGTGCGAGTATCTGTGCATCACTCACGTCAGGGCCAAGAGCCTTGTCGCCAACCGGAGCCGCGCCGTTCTCGAACCCATCCGCAGTTTGTTCGAAGGTCATCCGGATGGTCATCTCCGTCAGCGAGCACCAGCGGAAGTACAGCTCCTGCCAAACTGCGACGTGCGTTGCGGACGGGGCCGTGAGCAAACGCATGAGCTTCCTGATTCGTTTCTGGTGCCCCACTCGGCCTGGAAGACGTCAACAACTCCCTGTGGACGATTGTTTCTACCCACGCACCGATCATCGACACTTTCGGGTCGCCGAGCTGCTCGTAGATGGGATGGCGCTTTAGGACTTCATCCTCACTGTATCCTGATGCTTGCGGGGCACCAGGATGGCGCTCTGCTTGCGCGAGGAGACGCAAGCAGTTACACGCGGTGAGGGAGACGACACCGTCGACGGAAGACAACGAAACGAGGAATGCGATCTCTGCTAGCGCAAAGGCGGCCACGCGCATCGGGGCTAGGCGGAGTGCTTCCTGAAGTTCGGTGCCCTATCCGCCTCCGCCGTTGGCAGGAGCATCATCATGGTAGATGACTCAAACACGTACCTGATGGTACTGGGTCGCCCAGAGGTGCAAGATCTCATACGCTTGCGAGATGAGCATGCGTTGAATCTGCAGGTCGGTCCGAGTGTTGAGGAGGTTGTTAGCGACAGACGAGAGCACCGCCGGACTGCACCAGACGTCAACGCCGTGTTCGTCCTCGAGAGGAGAGAAACTATCCGACATACCCGACTTCTGTTACCCACGTCAACAACAGCGGCCACCTGGGATTGTCGGCCGGACAGTGCACCACAGAGTCAATGAAGTAGCGGAACGTCCGTCCCAGGGACCACCTGACGGCGGGATCTGCAGGGGAGGTGTAGATGCTCACACAGGTCACAAAGACGTTCCTGACCACGTCGTCGCTCAGGCCATCGTGATACCACCATATGTCCGCTCTCCAGAGGGTCAGCATGCCGAGAATGAGCAGGTCGCGATCAGGCAACGTCTCGGAAGTATACCGCTTCGCTCTCGGTCGAAGGTTCACCTTGCGCGAGACACCGTTTGCATCAATCTCGCTTCGTCGAGTGTAGACGCTCTGCGGTCGCCCAGGTTAGTGCAGTTCACAGTGGCTGAAGGGTGGAGCGTACGATGAATATCATGCCGAGTCTGTCTTGGAGCTTATCTTTGAGAGTTTCCATCGACCGCTGCCAGGGAAGCTTCCATCCCTGTGGAGTGCTATGAGGACAGCTCTCAGCCAGACACGCAGTTCACTCACGTCGACGATCAGAGTAAGACAAGCTTTAATGGCGCATATCTTAACTGCCTCTGAGCGTTCCGGCTCAACACACTGCTGGAAAATAGGGATCGACTCCTCCTCTGGCAGGAAGCGATACAGGGCTACCAAGACATCGGCCAGCATTGCGACATCGATATCGTCGGGACACTCCCAGAAGGGGCGGTCTTTAGTCCACTTTAGCAGCACCATCTATCAGGCGCACAGTGCATCAGCGTTCCAACACCGGTCATGGCGATTATCACGTCTTCCTACCTTGAGCTCGTGTGCGATGTCAAGAGCCGTCGAGATGAGCGGTGCTTCGTTCTCTCTGTCAGGAAGCGGACGGATGCGGGAAGCTGCTCTGCAGATGTCAACCGCACACACGATGGCCACCTCGGAGTACTTCGAAGCGTAGGGAAGATTCCTCATGAGGAGGTCGGTGATGTTGCGGTCCTGCTGTGAACGATGAGATGCAGGAATGCATATAGGTGAAAATACCAAAATACCTTGCGATATGGCGCCTTGTGGCCGAGAGCACTCTCGAACTCTCCCTTCAACCGATCATGGCTAATGCAAAGAAGTATGGCGAGCGTCGGCCATGAGCCAGCCTTGTCTCTCGAGTTCTCCTGTTGGTCAAAGAGCAAATCGAACACCCGCTCGGGTGCGCCCTCCAGGCGACGGTGGTACTGCAGAACGTCATTGAACTCATCCGGACACAGCTCGATCCAGTTCCATATCGCCGTTCGGAGCGCAATAGAAACTGGAATTTGCGCGTCCTTCTTCAGATTCATGAGCAGAGACGATAACTCTGTGACAGAGTGAGCACATGTGGTATGCGAGGATGTCTGGTCACAGGGACGATTTATCGTACCTTGCAATGACTGAACCAGCTTGGTTCTGTCTAGTGCGCTGTAAGTGATCAACTGTAGGTCAACAGTATCGGGTTCTGGTTCTGCTGAGCTAGCAAGGGCGACTATCCGTTGCCGAATCCTGTTTAGGACGACCGCCCAGTTGGACGCGGAGAGATGATACACTATGCGGCCGGTGTACTTGGCGATGGATGAATGCAGCGATAAAACGGACTTCGCGACGAGATAGGAGGTCTTCTCGTACGTCGCGGAGTGCTGGGGGAGACGGCTTGAGATGGAGCTGGTCACTCCTGCCGAGTTCAGAGATGTCGAGGACGGATGCTTCGTGCGGGTCATAGTGCGAGGGGGCGCCCCAGACACAATCGGCGGCGGAACCACAACGAGTGCTTCGTCGCTCGCGCCGAACTCGTGAGACTCGACGGATTCGAAGTCCTGGAAAGAGGCATCGAAGCTCATGCTTGCCGCCGACGTGAGCCGGTGTTTCCGCGGCGCGGCTTGTCGGAGGAGGAGAACCATCACGCTGCCAATGTAACGCGCACAGTTGTCGTCAAGGGCCGGCGGCTCAACCAGCGTCGCCGCCGACATTGATAGCTGCTCCGAGGACGCGTGGCGGCCACGCCCAGCATTCGGAACGGCGGCGTCGGGCGTCTGGGGGTTCGATCCGTGGGCACGCTTGCTTCCGGGAGAGTTTGGTCTAGTGTCTTCGACACGCGATCCCCAGCGGGACGCCATGGCGAGGGCAAGAACCTTGAGGAGGAATAACTGCGACTGGAGGATGTCGATGCCGCGGAACCCTGCGCCCTCAATTTGCTATGAAGACTTGAGGACCGCGTCATGTATGTAACTTGATGTATTGCACGCACCTTGGCAAGCTTGTCCAGCTGCTCGGTCAATGCTAGCGAGATCATGTCTAGTGAATCTCGAGACAACTCGACCAAAGCCTCCACTGTCTGCTGCATCGCATCATCCGCCTCCAACTCCGTTAATGAGATCCCTGAATTACATGGAAGCTGCACAAACACTATTAGCGATGCTGTCCGCGATCATATGTGCGTGACGGAACGCGAGGAGGACGTGCCTTGTTTTTGAGCCTGTTAATGAGGACTTGTACTACTTTCTGCTGTGGGGACGCTGGGATGTTTGTTGAGGAGGCATAAGGTAGATTGGAGGGCTGGATGATGGGTGATTGAGCTGATATGCTGTGGTTGGATCCATTGCTCCTGTGAACACGGGAGGTGCTCGCGATGTTAGGACCGGCGGAAGCTCGCCTTGCAGACATTGCTCATGAGTCGCTGCGTATCCGGACGCGAGATGGTCGGGGATGGATGAACCGGAGCCCGTGGAAATGAAGAACAAAAGATTGGGAGAAATGGGACAGGAAGGACGAAGGCAGCTGGCCTCTGTCGACTGCACCGAGCAGTGCGCGAGACCGTCCAGGGCGTTCACAGCGAGGGACTTCGAATCGCAAGCGTGCGACCCCGGTTACGAGCTTACGTACTCGCCTAATATGGGAACTTCTGCGGTTCGCTGAGCACTGAGTGTATGTATGTATGTACCAAGTATCATCCTGCGTTCAGGTAAGGTGATCGCTATCTCCCGATACTCAAAGCTGCCAAGACACATTGTCGAGTTGCTCAATCACCACCAAAATAGCTATGTATACTTCAAAATGATGTACGGAAAACAAGGGACAACGCGTGACTAGACAGGCACTGGGTAAACGTTTCATCTTGTGGCGGAGGTACAAGGTGATACAGTATTACAGTGAGATTTCTATTGGAACTCGTTCCCAGAAAGTGCATAGTACGGATTAGGTGAACAATAGTGACGTTCTTTGGGGATGGAATACGGTACTGATCAGGATCCCGCACAAGAGGCATTTCGGGTCGCTCAACTTGTTCACAAATGGAGCATAAAGGGGGCGCACAACGTCCGAAGCGTCAACTTACGGCGGACAATGGGTGGTCTGCGCTGTGTGATGCAAGGTGAATCGGGTTCTCAGGCATTCGTTGTCCTGATCTTATTCGACAGGTGATGCTAAGACGGACCAAGAAGGTCGATGGGGATGGCCGCGGAAGCCGGAGGGCATGATGATCTCATTCCATCGATGCGAGGATTAGTAGATATGACAAACTGGTATGGAATGCAGAGGGCTGCAGGAATCTAGCGCGTGAGCGTGAGATAGGACATGGTGGTGGTTCTGCGGGATGATGGTGTGACAAGAAAGGACGGAGAGCAGATACGGGCATCGATGTGGGGAGTGCCATTGGCGCACGGCAATGGTTTGAAAGGGGGACCCATAAGGACCCACTGAAGATACAATCTGCTGATGGCTAGAAGCGCGAGGGATTGCGTTATGATGCATTCATTGTTCGAGGAATCGAGCGAAGCAAAGAAAGATATGTAAGGGGACGGGGGGAGCGGGAGGAACCACAATGGGCTGTGGACGCAATCAATACTTTGAGCAAGAAAGGGCTAGATTCAGGAGCCGGAGTATGAAAGCGCCCCCGCCCCTTACGATTTCTGGTGATATCCTCGTGGTTGAAAGTTGAGGGGTCTGGGGCTGCGTCGTACAGAGCTCGAGGAAACTCCGCCGCAATCTGTACTCCGCACCTTGCAAGCTCTCTCTCTTTCCTTCTCTTCGTCCACTAGCACCGTTCACCGGCACCCCCTCCTCCTCCTAGAAAAACATCCTACCGTGCAGCGTCCTCCGGGACGTCCGTCATTCTTGTCGCATCGCTGTCGAAATCCCTGCCTTTATCTTTCCGAATCGCTCTCCTCCGTTTGTCGCTGACTTGTCGTTTGCGCATAGCTCTTTCCGCTTGTTTTTTTCTCTCTCTGCATCGAGTCCCTTGTCTCAACTAGTCTCGCTGTCGATTCTTGTCATACCTCGCCTCTGGCCGACTACACACCGAGTAGAAGGGCTGTTACCTACTTCACACCACTGCACTTGCGCCAATCGATCTGGTCGACCCCTCCCGATCTTCACTCCTCCGAAACCGACATGTCACGCCCCGAAGCACACGCGCAGGAATATGAGCATCCTGGGTTCGAGGGCCGGAACAGCGGCGAACATGGAGGCGGACAGGACTTTGGAGGACACATGCGGGACTTTATGATGAACGATGGCCTGCGCGAGTCAGCCGCAAGGGAGTTTGGTAGTAGTCAGGAGTACGGCTCTCCAACATTCTACAACTCGTCGCCCCCGCCCCCGCTCCCGCGCCCACTGACGTCGAATCCCATGTCCGGCTCCGGCTTCCCGTCCTTTGTGGCCCCGAGATTACTTAATTCAGCCCAGGGAATCGGCGTCGGGACGGCAGGAAGCTGGAATTCGAAGCCGGCCACGTTCTCCGCCCCGCCGAACTCAGGCAGGTCCTCCGGGGAAGCCACCGGCCCTGTTCCTTCACAAGTTCAACCCTCCGCCGTCTCCCCCTTGGTTCTTAACCAGCACCACCGTCCTTCGCCTCCTCGCGGTCTCCCTGACCTCTACACATCTCCTCTCCTCGCGACGACCCCTCCCTTCGCTGACCGCGACAACCGTGACGCCTTCTTCCACCAGCGACCCCACCCCCAGCAGTCTTCCAGTCCCTTGTCTGTCCAACTTCCGCCCGCGCAACCCCACCCTCTCCCTTCTCCCAACGCCCTATCTCCCTCTCCTCGCACGACCCTCTGGTGGGGCGAGCTCGAACCCTGGATGGACGAAGAATACGCCAAGCAAGTCTGCAGCCTCATGGGCTGGGACCCTATCAGTGTAAAGGTCCCTCGTCCCCCTCCTGACTCTATCACCGGCCAACAGGCCAACAACCCCGGCTACTGCTTCTTGACCTTCCCCACGCCCTCCCAGGCCGCGTCCGTCTTGTCTCAAGTCAACACCAGCAGCTCGCCCTTGATCATGCCCAACTCCACCAAGCCATTCTCGCTCAACTGGGCTTCATCTGTCCCATCCGCCAACATGCCAACCTCCATCCCAGGACAGACTATCTCCATCCCCGGTGTACAGAACCCGCAGTATCCCAAGGAGTACAGTATTTTCGTCGGTGATCTCGCCCCTGAGGTGTCAAACTCGGACCTCGTCGCCGTGTTCCGCAATCCTGTCCTCGGCCTGCGGAATGACCGCGAGCCACGCTTTATCCGGCCCTTTTTGAGCTGTAAGAGCGCGAAGATTATGCTGGACCCCGTCACTGGGGTTTCTCGAGGCTATGGGTTCGTGAGGTACGCGAGTTGGCTGGCTGTATGCGCCCAATCCGGCACTCACAATCTCCATCAGGTTTACCGACGAAGCTGATCAGCAGCGCGCGCTTATAGAGATGCACGGTCTCTATTGTCTCTCTCGACCCAGTACGCCTATTGTTCCCCTTGTGACCTAACGGATGCTGACTGTAGGCGCAGTGCGCATCTCTCCGGCCACCGCGAAGTTCAAGCCTGCGCCTGGTATGGCTGGGTTCGACTTCTCCCAGATGCCGTTCCCTCCCATGGTGCAGCCCACTGCGCAGGACGGGTCAGTCGTTCACACTGCATCGATTGGTAACGTGCCACAAACGAAGAGCGTCTCGGCACCTCTCGCTGGTGGGACGATACCGTCCAATTCTAGCGCTTCATTGAACAGCTCAGGTGTATCAAACTCGGCGTCGACATCCTCACTCTCTGCACCCTCACTCAGCTCAGGTACAAGCGCCACGTCTTCGTCCACTTTGGCGTCGACGTCGTCCGATGAAGCCCTCAAGCCCGGCCAATATGCTGGCTCTAATGGGTCGGCTTCATCCGCACAGTCCGGGAGTGCGGTGCCCTCGATATCCGCGCCATTCGCGCAACAAACCACCGACCAGTTGATGGCCCAGCGTTACAACCTTTCGGAGGAGTCGTGGAAGCATCACGCCCAAGCCCGTGCCATTCTGTCAAACCTTATCGGTCCCAACGGCGAGCAGTTGACGTCATCTGATCCTTACAATACCACTGTCTTCGTTGGTGGTCTGTCGCCTTTGATTTCAGAGGATACTCTCAGGACGTTCTTCGCACCATTCGGCGAGATCCACTACGTTGGTGTCCAACTTTCATTTACCTTGATGGCAGAATGACTCATGGTCGAAACCTCAACAGGTCAAAGTTCCTGTCGGAAAACACTGTGGTTTCGTGCAGTTTGTTCGGAAGCCTGATGCCGAACGGGCCATTGAGAAGATGCAGGGCTTCCCCATTGGAGGTAGCAGGATTAGGCTCAGCTGGGGACGTAGCCAATGTACGTTTGGCTGCTCGCGAAGATGCCTCAATTCACTCACTCCTCTTCAGACAAGGCTGCTCAGGCTGCGGCGCAAGCGGCGCAGGCTGCCGCCTTCCAGGCGCAGTATCAATCCCAGTTACAGCAGGCACAACACCAGATCCAGGGCACCCAAACGCAGAATCCTCAGCCGTCCCAGTCTATGACACCCGAGCAAGCGCTTCAGCTCCTAGAGAAGTTTGGGCTGACAAACCTTCTAGCGAGCGGTAGTGGTGCCGCCATGGAGAATGTGAGTAACGAGCGTCAGATTGCAGCTGCTCTGCTCAACGACGTCGATGGCGATCGCATGGCGTCGTTCACCACATTCGCACCCCCTGTCTTTGCCCCACGTCAGACCGGCGGCAACGCCACGACCTCGACGAACTTCTCGCCTTTCTCTCCCGACCCGAATTATCTTGGTGACCGCGCCAACAATGACGCCTCTGCTGTGCAAGGGCAGTCCATGCCTCAGACTCAGAAGGCATATTCTCCGTGGTACAATGGCCAGGACGAGAAAGTCTCGAGCACAAATGGGAAGGTCTCGCCTACATCTGTACAGTCCGCACGTTCCTCGCAGCGCTTCCCCTCCTTCCTTGGCGACACGCCAGCACCGGGAACTTTCCAACCCAGTCGGACGTCTAGCCGTCAAGAGGCGCCAATTGGGAGACCAGATGTTCCTCGTCGTGGTTCGCAGAAGGAAGACTTCACGTCGTCGGCACAGGACCAGGACGCTATTCGTGACCTCAATGGGACGCTTGCCAGCCTCGCCCTCGACGACCACGAGAGTGCACAGTCGCAATCCATCGCACATTAACTTAACCTCGCAACACCGCACATCGTCAAGTATATACATTGCAAACAACACCTATTCCCCCCTTCCTTCTGGCTTCTTCGAAAGTTTGGTTTCGTCCCGTACTCATCCCACACCCCTATCTCGGCTGTCGAATGTCCCTTCCACGTTTTTCAGACGCTTTCAGCCAACCGTCGTCTTTTTGTCTTTTACGATCACGTTACATGTTAGCATGCGGAATCTGTTATATTACAATCCACCGTACGCGTCGCATCTCTCTGCCTGTCCTACTCGTTTGTCTCGAACGTTCATCGCCATGATAGTCATCCACACGAATCGCGAAGCCCTCATCTCCGTTTTCTCGTTTTGTTTCTTTCCTAGTTCCTGTTGCATCTCGGTAGTATCTGCTGTCCTCAGGGTATATAATTCCCTCTCCGTACAATGACACTAATGAGCCAGGAGGAGCTGTGTGCAGTGTGTGAACACAACATTAATGACGCCCGAAGAGAGACGCTTGTGCCCAGAATGGTGCAAACCCTAGTAGAGGGTTTCCTGACTTCGCCACGAGCCTAATTTTTCTCTCGACGTACTACGGTACTGGACACATCTATACACTATGGCTCTCAACGGCATGAACGGTGTCGCGCACGACGACGAAGGCATCGACTATTCCGACATTGAAGCGAAGTGTGTTTCATCGATCTGCTGCTTCATCTTTTGAGAGCTCTGACTTTCGCTTAGATATCAGGTTCAGTACGATGACGGCCTCGACAACATCCTCGTCGTTGACGGGGTACCCATGATTGACAAGTCAAAGCTTGAGAAGTTGCTGCAGAAGATCTCGAAAGACTTTTCGCGCAAAGGATGCCCCATCAAGCCGGAGAACATCACTGTGCCGTGGAACGAGTCGAACGGGAAGAGCAAAGGGTGTGTCATGTCTCGCTGGGATGTTGTGTGCATTGCCCCGCTTGCGGGGCACTCACGCTGGACGCTCAGGTACATCTTTATGGAGTTCAAGAACGCCGATGATGCCTCCCGTGCGCTGGTGGCGATGAACGGACATCCGTTCGATGCAAAACACACGTTCATGATCACCCGCTTCACCGATATCGAGCGGTATCTGAACATGGACGAGACGTATGTCGAGCCCCCTCCGGAAGAGTACAAGTCCAAGGTGCGTGCGACTTTTTTTCTTCGTTGGAAGGGGCAGGCGTACGAATGGAGGTGGGTGTTCATCTGTAGGAGCACTTGCGTGCGTGGCTCGGCGACCCTCAAGGCCGCGACCAGTATGCTACGTACCGCGGAGATGAAGTAGACATCCACTGGCACGGTAAGCCCTCGCAGTGTGAGGTCGCATACAGCAAACTCGTGAGTACCCGCCGCTTCTCACGAACCCCCGCACCCGGCGAGTGACACCGTTTGAGCGCAGAACTGGACGGACCTCTACGTCTCCTGGTCGCCGATGGGCACGTACTTCGCCACGCTGCACCGGCAGGGCGTGCGTCTGTGGGGCGGGCCGTCCTGGGAGCCGCAGCAGCGGTTCGCGCACCCGCTCGTGAAGCTGATCGACTTCTCGCCGAACGAGAAGTACCTCGTCACCTGGTCGTACGACCCGATCGTCGTGCGCGAGGGCGCGGAGCAGGGCCCGCAGTACTTCTCGCCCGAGGACGAGGGGAACAACATCGCGGTGTGGGACATCCGGACCGGGAACCTCCTCCGCACGTTCGAGAGCGTGTACCCCGAGGGGGACGAGGCGAAGAAGCAGATGCAGTGGCCTGCGCTCAAGTGGAGCCCGGACGACAAGTTCGTCGCGCGCGTCACGCCGGGGCAGCAGATCAGCGTGTACGAGCTGCCGGGGATGGGCCTGCAGGGGAAGAAGAGTATCAAGATCGATGGGGTGGTCGACTTTGAGTGGTGCCCGCTGGGGGAGCGGGACCGCGAGGAGATCGAGAAGGAGAACAGGTCTTCGGGGAAGACGAAGAAGACGCGGGAGAACATGCTCGCGTACTGGACGCCCGAGGTCCAGAACCAGCCCGCGCGTGTGTCCCTGATGAACTTCCCCAGTCGGGAGCTCCGCCGGCAGAAGAATCTGTTCAACGTCACGGAGGTGGGTGGCGTTCCTTCGTTTGTGTCATTTTCACACTCTCTAGTACGCTGAAAAAAACCGTCGCGTCTACAGTGTAAGCTCTATTGGCAAAACCAGGGCGACTTCCTCTGCGTCAAGGTCGATCGCCACACCAAAACGAAGAAATCGATCTTCTGCAACTTGGAGATCTTCCGTGTACGGGAGAAGGATTTCCCTGTCGAGGTCGTCGAGCTGAAAGGTCTGTATCGAAGACTGTCTTGCGTTTCGCACACAACAGTTAACGCTGGTGCTCTAGATGCCGTCACTGACTTTTCTTGGGAGCCCAAGGGCGAGCGCTTTGCACTGGTCTCAAGTAGCGATCCCAACCTTGGAAACCCTGGTCCTGGTATCACTATCAAGACAGACGTCAGCTTCTACCAGCACGAGCGCAGCAAGGGCGACTTCAAGCTGCTCAAGACCCTGCCCGCACGGACGAGCAACACCGTCCGATGGTCGCCGCGTGGCCGACACGTCGTGCTCGCCACCGTCGGCTCATCGAGCAAGTCCGAGCTCGAGTTCTGGGATCTCGACTTCAACGTGGACGAGACTCGGCGCGAGAGCGCGCCGTGGGGCAGCGGCATCCAACACCTCGGGACGGCCGACCATTACGCGCTGACGGACGCGGAGTGGGACCCCAGTGGGCGGTACCTCGCGACGAGCGCGAGTGCGTGGAGGCATACGGTAAGCGCCAGCCGTGTCCGTTGGACGTGTTCTACATCTCTCTGACGGGGCGCCCCTTGGTCTAGCTGGAGAATGGGTACGCTGTCTGGGACTTCCGTGGGCAGGAGCTGGAGAAGCACATCCTGGACCGGTTCAAGCAGTTCCTCTGGCGGCCGCGGCCGCCGTCGCTGCTTTCGAAGGAGCAGCAGAAGCAGATCCGGCGGAACCTCAAGGAGTACAGCCGGGCGTTCGACGAGGAGGACGCGGCGGAGGAGAGCAACGTGAGCGCGGAGCTGATTGCGCACCGGAAGCGGCTCGTCGACGAGTGGAACGCGTGGCGGGTGCGCTGCAGGGAGGAGGCGGCGGAGGAGCGGAGACGGCGCGGGAAGAAGGGCGAGGTGGTGAAGGAGAAGACGCCGCAGGTGGAGGAGAAGGAGGAGATCGAGGTGTGGGTCGACGAGGTCATCGAGCAGATCGAGGAGGAGGTCGTCGAGTAGTGGTGCACGTCGGGGGGATATTGTTTCGAAGGTGGGCGAGGAGTTGGCTCGTTCGCTACTAGGCTGATTGTGCTCGTGAATAGTGGTTTTTATTTCGTGATGTGTTGTATTCAACCCACTCGAGTGCCTAGCTACCAGAACAATGAGATGGCTGCCACCGTGCAAGGTGCGCCATCTTAGTGAAGCCCACTCGTTCAAGGTAGGTTACACATGGCCATGATCCCGACTCGAGTTGAGGTGAGAGACGACGTGACAGTTGTGTCACATTGTGGGTGGACGTTGGAGACAGACTCCACCGAGTTCTCGGTGCGTCATTCAAATATTGACGACAGCGGTGACACCTTTCCCCGGTCTTCTCGAATACGCGACGCCATCGCGGGATGTTGCCAGTGACTACTAGTATTAAGCCTTCTCTGTCGGCTGGGACGACCCATGTTCTCTCTCTTCCGTTCCGCTCTTAGACAGCCCACTACCTTTGCACTCCCTCATCTCTCGAGACCCACCCGCGCCTTCTCAACGACGGGAATAAACATGGCCACTGAGAACGCCAAGTTCGGCTCTAACCGTCTCTTCAACGTCGAGGGCTGGGTCTGCGTCGTCACCGGGGGTGGCACCGGCATCGGCCTCATGATCGCGCAAGCGTTCGCCAACAACGGCGCACGCGTATACATCACCGGGCGGCGCCCCGACGCACTCGAGACCGCCGTCAAGACATGGGGCAAGAGCCTCGTCCATCCCCGCGGGCAGATCATTCCCGTCCCTGCCGATTGCACCGACAAGGCTTCGATTGAGCACCTCGTCAAGGAGGTGTCGAAGAACGAGAGACACGTCGATGTGCTCGTGAACAATGCGGGTGTCAGCCAGGGCACCAGCACTGTCGAAGAAGGCGACAAAAGCGCGAAGGCGCTCAAGGACCAGCTTTGGAACGAGAAGCTGTCTGACTGGGAGGAGGTCTATAGGACGAACGTCATCGGGTGAGGAGGCGCGTGTTGTTGTGAATGCATAGCAGAGCGCCTCCAACTGAGCCGCATTTATCTAGGTATTTCTTCACGTCGGCCGCGTTCCTCCCCTTGCTCTCTGCTGCCGCCCGCGAAGGACACACGGGGACTGTCATCAACACCTCCTCCATGTCCGGCATCACACGGACGAGCCAGCACCACTTCAAGTACAACGTCTCGAAAGCGGCGACGATCCACCTCAGCCAGCTCCTCGCGCAGGAGTTCCGCCGTCCGGGAGTCAAGGTGCGCGTGAACAACATCGCGCCCGGCATCTTCCCGAGCGAGATGACGGGTGCGTTCTCCCCGTCATGCCGAGTTGGACGCGTGGACTGACTGCTCGCAGTGGGAGAATCCGACGAGACGAACAAGGCGGAGATGGACGTCCCTCCGGACTATGGGGAGAAGAACGGGATACCTGCTGGGCGCCCGGGACGCGAAGAAGATATGGCGCAAGCGGCGCTGTTCCTCGCGTGCAATGAGTACGCGTATGGCCAGGTATGTCTGCCCGTGGTCGTGTGGGCCAAGTGGACGGTTTGCTGACTCGGATGTATGCGTTAGACTGTTGCGATCGAGGGGGGATATCTCCTTGAACACCCGTAAAAGTGTATTCTGACGCCGATAGACCAAGTAGGACTTGATGCAGTAGTGCAAATGCTGAGGACGTATTGCCAGCTCCGTCCCAATTGACAGTGTGAGATCGTTGTCCCTGCGCGATAGTATTGGTTCTGCCTGGCGCCCACTGTCTCTACTTGCTTCCACGAGCATGGGTGAGTGGTCTTCTTAAGAAGAGACATCTAGCTCCGACGACACGATCGTGACGGGATGTAGTCTACATGACCTGTAGCCTAAGCCGACTGATGCATGGACCCCGATCGAACGCAAGCGTCAGCTAACTCGACATCTTCTATACACCACGTCCTCGACAGAGCATCCCACAGCACACCACTCATAACTAATCCTGGTAGTGGTACTGGTAGACCTGCACCCCATCCAACTCGGCACACCACTCGATGATAGACAGAGGCGGCGCCCAACTGCTGACCGCCTTGCCGCACAGGCAACGGCTCTTGCCCTGCACCCCGGCAGCGGGGTATCCGGCCATCCGGCAGTATTCGGTGCACTGGCCGACAAGGTCGTGCGTGTGCGGGAAGGCGTGCGTGATGGAAGGGGCGGCGAAGACGGGGTCTCGGTACTGGAACCAGTAGCAATCTATAAGGGTCCATGTGCTCCCTGCAGGGAGTGCGGGCGATTTGTACATCTATGGATGGAGTGTCAGGGTCAGCATGAGTTCGTTAAATTGTTCGTAGTGAGGAGGGGGGGGGGGGGGGGGGATTTTGAGGCATACCTGAATGCGGTACGACCCACCGCAGTCAATTTTGGGGTCCCCCGAGCACGGCATGTTGCACTCGGAGAGAGGGGCGGAGGTCGGGGCGGCCTTCAGGCCGGTGCCGCAGTGACACTCCTGGCCGTACTCGACCCCGGCGTAGGTCGAGCCCGCGGCGGCGCAGCGGGCGATGCAGCGCGCGGGGGTGTTGTCGGCGTAGTTGGTCGTGATGTCGTTCGCGATGATGCGGGACCCGTAATCGACTGTGCAGGGTTGGATGGGGAGCCAGGCGAGGGGGTCGGTCTGGGGAGACTGGGAGGCGGACTCAGACGCGGACGCGGACGTGGAGGACGCGAGGGCGAGGGCAGCGAAGATGAGCGAGGCGAGCATTCGCATTGGGCACGTTGTGGGGGGATGGGAGGACTGGGAGGGGGAGGTGAGGACCTGGTGGTGGACGCGAGGGCGAGGGCGGCGAAGATGAGCGAGGCGGGCATTTGCATTGGGCGCGCTGTGGGGGGATGGGAGGACTCGGAGGGGGAGGTGAGGACCTGGTCGAGGGGAGCGTATTTGCTCGACTTTTTATGTTCTTCTCTTGCAACCCAAGGACAGCATGCGCGTGTGTGCTAAACGAAGTATAGTGGCAGAAGACGCGCAAAGAGAATGGACGTACGAGCTGGCTGTCACGGATTGACTTGCGTTGGTTCCCGGCCTGCCAGGCATAAGAACGGTTGAAGCCCGAGATGGGGCACGTCTGGCGTGCGGGGTAAGTCCCGAGCCTGATGTGGAGAAGAGGCAGTCTCGACATCGACGCCAGCTAGAACATCAGGACTGGAAAACGTCGCCGTGTCCGAAATGTGTCCAGTCGATGCTCTATGTGACCGAGAACTTGGGTTGCGAAGAGCCTGGCAAAGTAATAGAGTATGCATAGTGCACTCATGACGGGAATGTCGGATCACTGACTGATTAATGTTTGAGCGAAGAGGACTCAGGGTGCACGGGCAGACGAGGTTTGCAGGCACGTCAAGATGCATTGACTAGTAGGCTATATGGTTCCGTGTCGGAGCACTTCAAGTGTCTCCAAGGAAGATATACTCATTACCGTCCAGTCGACGTCTGGGGAAACAGTTCAGGCTGGGAGAATATTGTTCATGGATGATGGTGATTAACAGAGACGAGCGGGCCAGGATTACGCGCACGTCACAGTGTGACAAGTCGCGCCTGTGGCTTCAGCTTCTGGGAGCGCTTGCCGTCTTACCTCCTCTCACTCTCCGTCGCTGACATGCCTCCAAAACGTAAAGTTGCGCCAACTGCAACCGAAAGCGAGCCTCCTCAAACACGTCGTAGGACTCGATCTACTGTGCCAACCACCCATGTAGCAGGAGATCCAGTAGAACCACCAGCGAAGAGAGCAACAAGACCACGCGCTAAAGTAGACGAAGCGCCCGCCCAAGCAGAGGAGGCTACTGAGACTGTAGCTGGGACGTCTATTGGAACGAAAAGCTCGTTGCGACCGACTCGCGCGGCGGCAAGGAGTCGGAAACCTGCACTTGAAGTGGAGGATGTGCCTAACCAGCGTCAGACCAGCGTGTCGAGGATGAAGGGCAATGCAAAAAAGGTGCGTGTTGTTTTGTCGGACTGGGGAACTATATGCATGCAAACACGGGATGCTAGGTGGGACCAGAGGAACGAGCGGAGCAGCCCAAAGCTGCAGAATCGACTGCTCCCAGGCCGCTGTCACCAGTTCAAGAGAAGGCAGCGCAGAGTGTGCCGAAGAAGCGAGGGAGACAAGCCAAGGTGCGCTGTACATCCACTTTGTACTTCCTACCACCAGAATTTTGAGCATCTGGAGTGTAGGCTCAGCCTGTGGCTGAATCCGCCCCCGCGCTCCCGTCTGAACCCGGGCCCATCGAGGCTGCCGAAGGTTCTCGCCCTAAACGTGCGCGACGAACGAAAACCACGGTTGATGTACCCCAAGACGACAACCCAATTACCCGTGCCACATCTGCTGCAGCCAACGAGGCTGCTCCAAGCGCACCCAAGACCCGCGGTAGACGGAAAGCAGTGGCTGCGGTAGAACCTCCTGAACTACCTCACCCCAAGGCGCCCTCCCCCGTTAAGAAGCACTCTCCACGTCCGACGTCTGAAACGGACGATGAGAGCTCTGAAGACCCCCTCCTTCTGTCCCCTTTGAGAAGGCAGCCTGTTACACCAACACCTCATGTGGGGAACCGCCTAGGCACCCCACGGACGATCCTACATTCCGTCGAGATTCCTGCTCCGAGACGCATACTAAACACTGCTATGCGAGACAATGGGTCTCCTGTGCCTCGACCGTCTGCGCAGATCCCACCCGTGGGCACTCCGCGACTTCCGGCCGCATTCCCTGTTCTTTCTGGAAGCCCTGCCCAACGCACTCTTCTTGTTGAGCCACTTACGTCGAAGCGACGCGCGGCGCGTACTCCTTCTCCCCCTCCTGTCGATGTAACTGTACCGGTTCCAGAGTCGCCCTCTCGCACCCCACGGCGAGGTGGTACATCTCCCGCCAAGGGGAAGCGAATCCAAGCGACCCAGCCTTCAGATGAGCTACCTCGTACCCTGCCTGAGCATCTGCACCCTCTGCTCGATCGCCAGAAGCGCGCCATACTGAAGTCTCTCCAGCGGCCCCCAGAGATCGACGAGATAGAAGTGTACGGAGAGGACTACCCTCCCACCAACACATCCGCGTACGAACAGCTCAGCGACCTCCTCACTGGCAGCGTCGTACGGGGCGAAGGAAACAGCTGTCTCCTCATCGGGCCCAGCGGCAGTGGCAAGACGCAGGTGCGCGCTTCTCCTCTTCGTGTGTGGGTGTGTGTGTGATGCAAGTGTCTGGACTGATACGGATGGGGGCCGTCGTGCAGATGGTGGAGCGCGCGATCGCAGCGCTGCCCTCGAACCCGATCGTCGTCCGCTTGTCGGGGCACGCGCACCACAACGACAGGCTCGCGATCCGCGAGATCGCGTGGCAGCTTGCGCGGCAGACCGGGCAGTCGTTCCTGCCGTCCGATCCCGACGAGGCTGAGAACGACGACGACGACCCGGTCGAAGATGTCGAGCTCAAGGAAGTGCCCGTGTCGAGCGAGCAGGAAGAGGTGGGAGATGTAGATGCAGATGAAGATGAGAACCCGTTCGTCGAATCCGCACCCCCTGCTGCTGCTGCTGTTGCTGTGACGGGGGAGCACGCCGTAGAGCCTGTCATTGCGCTTCCCCCACCCGCGCACCTGCTCGCACTCATCTCGATGATCCCTACACTGCCACGCCCGACCGTCATCGTGCTCGACGGGTTCGACCTCTTCGCGGGGCACGCGCGGCAAGCGCTCCTGTACTGCCTCCTCGACACGGTGCAGTCGTGCCGTGCGGGCACAGGGAGCGGGAGCGGGAGCGGGATGGCGGTGGTGGGCGTGACGACGCGCGTGGACACGATCAATCTGCTGGAGAAGAGGGTAAAGAGCAGGTTTTCGGGCCGGATGATCAGGACCGCGTGTCCTGCCAAGTTTGGGCATTGGGTCGAGCTTGCGAAGGCTGTCCTGGGGGCGCCTGTTGCTGACGAGCCGCCACGGGAGGATGAAGACGAGGGGGAAGGCCGGGAGGGGTTGGAGGAGTGGACGAGGATGTGGGCGAAGGCGGTGGAGGGGTTTGTGAGGGACGAGGCGGTAACGGAGACGTTGAGGGAGACGTATGCGCTCACGCGGGATTTCCTGATGTTCAGGCGGATCATGGTGAGTACTGGAGCTTGTCCCTTTGTTTCTTGTCGATCTGAATGTGGCCCGATGGGCGTGTCAGACTTGCTTGACGTTGGAACTCACACCTTCCTCGCCGTTCCCGACGCGTGCACGACTGAAATTCGCCGTCAGTCGCCAGCGGTGCCCTCCCCGGCACGCCCCCCTGCACAGTACGTCCTTGCCTTGCACTCTCCGAGACCCGCACACCCATGCCCACAACCGATCGCGTCGCGTCTTTGTTTGTCCAGCGTTACCGTACCCGGCAGTGTGCCTGCTCATCGCGTCGGTGCACGCGCAGACGTCCGGGCACGACGTGTTCACGTTCGAGATGCTGCACGACGCGTTCAAGAGGCAGGTGCGCACGTCGCAGTCTGCCCCTGTCCAGGTGGGGGGTGGGGGGATCGGGATGGTCCGCTGCAGCCGCGAGGTGCTCTTCTCGGTACGTTGTCCGTGTCCGCTCTCGCGCGCCCTGGGAAGGTTTATGGTTGACCTTGCCTTCGCCGCATTTCTGCTTGGACGTCGTCATACGCCTCTTGGATTGCGTCAACAGGCGTTCGAAAGGCTCGTGGACCAGCGCATCTTCGTGCTTGCGGCGGCGGCGTCTGCGAGCATCGCGAAGGACTTTGCGCTCCATCGCAGTACGGTGGACAGGTTCGCAGTGCGGAAGGCGGTCGATGCGCTTGGGCAGCTGAACCTCAAGAAATGGCTCACAAAGACTTAGTATTGGGGGGTTTCATCGTCCGAACAGCTTGTTCTCGTTGGTATGCATCAGCCAGTCTCATACGGAGACGGGTCATGTTCGCGCGCATGGGTTTCAAGTTTGGGGTGTTCTTGCGGAAGATGGAAGGATTGGCTTCCTTTCTGCTGACCTGTATCATGACAATTGGCCTGGTGTAGAATTCTGTATCATAGTCCCGCTATAGTACATAACGCTGTCGCTATCCGATTTCCGAAGTATGACCTTTGGGCGCAGCAGCTGGATGGATGCAGCTGATGAGCGAATCGCCGTGATCAACACAACCACAGGAAGAGGTGAGGACACGCGCCTAACGCGCGTCGGATACACGCGTTATCGGTGTGACAAACGCGTGTTGGACTGTGACTGCACGCATTGTTCGTTGTTCCCACGGTCCTTCGAGCTGAGTCGCCTCAATCATAGCAGTGCTCTCTCTCCTCCGTACATTATCCCTCTCCATTCCACGCACACTCTCTCCAGTCATCACTAGTACTGTATTCCCGCCTTCTCGCCTGCTCCAGCCGCCCGATCTCTCTGCGACAAAACGACAAAGAGACTGATACTGCTCAACACAACTTCAAGACAACAAAGACTCGCAGCGGCGACAAAGAGACTGATACTGCAACATAACTTGAAGACAACAAAGACTCGCAGCGACTTGTAGCACAACCCCGATACAGATACCACAATGTTCAGCTTCTTCTCGAGGAAGCCGCAACAGCCACCACCAGAGGCGGTCCCACTCCCGCCCTCACCCTCCGCCTCTGCAACGCACCAATCTCCAGGTTCCAAGGTAGAGAAGAATGTCCAGCTCCGCACGCCCTCGCCCTCCGTTGACTCTGCTTCCGCTGCCCACGGCAAGGTCCGCTCCGCCTCCCCAACGACAAAGATCTCCCGGCTCTCGATCGAAGAACGCCAAACGTCGCCC